>WAAG01005237.1:0-25199 GCA_013390105.1 Tichodroma muraria
AATTTTTTTTCTTTTTTTTTCATCGTGATTGGATGTGCTGTAGTGCAACAAAGGTTTTGCAGACCAAAAGGAGGTTACTGTATAATATTCATTTACAATTCACTATATAAATAACTACACAAATAATTTTTAAATATAATCAAACTAAAATAAACCTCTGTTCTGTGGATGGTAGTGTTTAATACATTTTATATTTTGTATAGTGATTACAAGCCTTTTTTGTTTCTTTAAAAATCAGCAGCTGTTTAGTATAATTCTTAGTATTATTTTGTTCTTTGCTCAAATACAAATTTCTGCACGCTTTTGTGATCTGTGTTTAAAACCAACATTGCCAACAATGCAGCTTGAACTTAAGCTTGTTATTCAAAATAAATATTTAATTTTTTTTATTGCTCTTGTATAAGTGCATGAACTTTTTTGATTCCTAGCTGAATTATTCACTGGAAAGAGGAGAAATCCTAATTTTTAAAAATTTTATTGCATGTGTGATTATATTGATAATTATGATCACTCCTTGAATCAGTTCTTCAAGCTATGATGTCCAGTGGTAACCTCGAGTAAAGCTTGAGGGCAAGTAGGTTATCTCCAAGTGTATTACCCACTTGATTTTGTTTATTTTACTTACCAGCACCAACATTTTGAATTGTTTCCCCTGCAAGTGCTCCTGTGCCTGCTGTCAGCAAGAGGAGGGCTCGTGGAACGGATGCTGGAGCCCCTCTTTTCCCAGCCAGCATGCGGAGCTGCCCCTTGCAGCAGCCTCACCGCTGACCCCGCTCTGCCCAGACACTCCCTGCTGTCCTGAACTGCACTGAGCCCGCTCCTGAAACTTCTCCCAGGTTCTGGAATTTGCTCCTTGATATTCAGACCAACAAGAAGAAAATCTTGGATAGTTGTTACTGCAGCAAGAGTTACAAAGGCTTCAATCTATAAAAAACGAGTTACTGGGTCAGATTGAGTCTTGTGCATCATATGCAAGGTTTAAATTTCCAGTCTTCCTTGTAATGGCATCTCTGGCAAAACTTGGCTCATCTTTTTTCCACTCAACAGTGTTTTCAAAAGACACCTTTTGCAAAGCTAGAATTTATTTTTTTTTAATTCCCCCCTTGTGAGTAGCTTAAACCACACAGTCCCTCATGCTCCTTTTCCTGGAAAAGAAGTCTGAGAGTTGTGGGTTCACCTCAAAACCTCAAAGCAGTAACCAAGTGTTTGACTTGTCTTTGAGGGGAAAAAAAAAAAGAAACCAAAAACTGTTAGGTTTTTCACGGCAGTTCTGAAAATAAAGTATCAAAAAACAGTTGTGCAAAAAATACTGATTTAATGATTTTTTTTTCCCCTGCTGTTTTGTGATGTTTGTTCATTTTCTCCATGGTCGTGAGCAAGACTGTATCTATACAGGTTTAGTTCTAAAAAACCCTAAGCAGATCAAATGGGTGCAGAACATGCAGAACACTTTGCATGGGAGTGCTTGTTGCAAAGGTCTGTTGTAGCTGCAAACTGGCACTGGATGTGTGTCAGTTCCCCTCCGGCAGAAGGCGGCCCTTGTCTGTCGACGCCGTTGCGTTTTTCACTTGTGATAATGGGTTCATCAGCCAGCTGTGACACCAACACTTGTCCTTCCCTAGACGTGCGTGAATGGCAGAAGGTTCATCTCCAAGGGAAAGTGTCTGAAGGAGGCTGCTCATCTCTGGACTTTTCGGAGGAAGATTTCCTGTCGTGGCCGCTGGAGGCAGCTACAAGGAAAATCCCTCGGATGAGCCGATTTAAAAGCCTCTCCCAATGCTTCCTGATGGCTGGAATTCACATCCCAAAGTGCTTCCTGGTGCGCCGCAGAGCAGGTGATAACTTGGGAAGTCCTCTGTGAGCATCACCTTTGTTTACGAAGTTTTATGATCTGTTTCGCTAAATCAGAGATTGTAGATCCCAGTGAGCTGTAGGAGGATATATTGTAAGGGACTGCTAAGTCCTAAATCCTTCACCATTAAGCAAGGCACTTAGAGATTCCTCTTAAATGAAGGTTTGTTTGAGATGTTGGTGTCAAAAAGCTGCAAGAAAGCAACAGCGAACAGTTGTTTTTAGTAGCCATGTCCACTCATTTATACAAACATTTGTTCGCATACACAGGAATCTCTGCATGCACCAGCTCCCATTCCTGCTTGCAAAGCTCCATCTAAGTTGTGAAAAGAGTGGAGAAAAAAAAATCTTTCTTTGAAAAGACAGCATTTAATAATCAAAATATTCACTAGGCTAATCAACACATTCGATAAGTAGCGTATATTTTTGGAAAGTGTGTAAGAGTTGTTGCTCTTTAGCGTGTTGTTTTTCTCAGCGTTTTGCTTTTCCCCTTGCATCAGGGAAAAACAACGCTCTTAAAATCTGTGGCAGTATATAAAGCCAGAATAGTTTGGTCCTTTTTGTTAGGTATTATTTTGATTTCACGTTCTGCTTTAAATTCAGGATTGAACCTTTTCTAATATGGAGATAATGAAAATTAATGTGACTGCTGCAATGAAAGGGCAATTAACCTGAGTGGCCATGGGGGAGTGGGTGGGCATGCTGGTTGGTATTTAGTGCTTCACTGATTCTTCACTGGAAGTCAGGTGAACAGTTGGGAGGAGTCACCTGAGTTCACATCTGCGTTCTGACCACACGATGTGATTGCAACCCCTGTGACTGGTGCTTGAAAAGGGGAAAGGTAATAAAATACCCTCTTGTTCAGCCCTTTGGTAGGTGTTTTTCCCAGCTGGGTGGTCATGAGGGAGAATGGGATCCCTTTTGGGAGCTGTGGCCATCAATAGGAGCAACATGTCCATGAGGGAGACTTTTCCTTTCTGGCTCACTGGCTGCTGAGGTTGGCTGGCACCGCAAGAGCCAACTACAACAGGGATTATTTACACTCTCTGCTCAGAGCACTGGTGGATCCAGCTGTGTCTGGTATTTCCAAAGGAATCTGTGTCAATAAGGAATGGGTGGGCATCCCCAGCTGAGAAGTTCGGGACAGCTGGAGAGAAGCCTGGCAGTAGCTCCTCCTTAGGATAAGGGTTGCCCAAAGCTTGGAATTCAGCAGAGGCCAGGAACTAAAGAAAAGCCCAAAGCAGAGAAGTCATTGAGACCCTTGACCCTTTCCATGTCCTTTGTCACTATGCCCCTTATTTTGTTCTCTGATGAATCCATATCTCCCTTTCCCTCCTCCCTGCTATGTATCCACAGAAACCCTTCTTGACTTCTCTGGTGATGAGAAATGAACCTGCGCGTTGGTGGTGGATTTTGTTGTTCTTGTTACTGTCTCATCAACATCTGTTTCCCTGGCATCTCAGTTAAAAAAGCTAATTTTGCTGAGTTGGAGCAGCTGCCACTTCCCACTACAGTAAATTAAGCTTTCAGAAGACCTTATCTTTGGAATTACAGTTCTGATCATAATGTGGATTTTAATAGTCAATTGAGATGCTTATTAAATTATAAGACTGTGCTTTAGGAATGTTCCTGTGCTGCTGGAGGAATCTCAATCGTTTAGTTTTTATTAGTTTTGTGATTTAATGAACAGAAAACATTAAAACTAAAAGCCAAATGCAAACCATCTGTATAAAAATGTTCTATAAAATTCAGGAAACTGACAGACATAGCTGTAAAAGTACTTTGCAAAGACACAGCCTCTCTTAAATGCCATCCATTTTAATACAATGATTAATGCCACCATCAGTTTCCTTAACAAAGTTCTCCCTTGTTTCTTTTCCTGGGTTCATGAGATTCAGTCTGTATTTCAGTGATGCTTATCAATGGATTTGAAAATTATTCACTCTGGACTGTTTAGATGCAAAGGATGTGGTGTTTTTTTAACATGTCCACACACTTCTAATTCTAGGGGGTGTGGCTACACCACAAGCAGCCCCCGTGTCACTGTGGTGCCAGCTGTGGCCGAGATCGATCTTTTGTTGTGTTAAAGTTCAGTCCATCAGCAGGAGGGTACAAATACAGGGCAATGACCTCAGCCACCCGCTGCTCCTGCCAAGGTGGACGAGGTGTCCTGGATTCTTTGGGGTGTGATAGAATGCACTGGCAGTCCAGTGACATGGGAGTTACTGGTATTGAGATTTCCAGAGAGGCTATAAGTAAAAAGGAATAATGATATTTAATGCACAGAGAAATTGGGGGTGTTTTGAGGCTCTTCTTGTTTAAAAATGCATATATTAGGAAAAGGTTCCTCTTCCAGAGGATGGTTGGGCACTGGGACAGGCTTCCCAGGGAAGCGGTCACAGCACCAAGGCTGACAGAGTTCAAGAAGCCTTTGGACAACATTCTCAGGGGACAGGGTGGGATTCTTGGGCTTGTCTTGTGCTGGGCCAGGAGTTGGACTGATGGTTCTGGAGGGTCCCTTCCAGCTCAGGATGTTCTATGGTTCTATATATATTTATGTAAGCATGTTTTATGTATATATAAAAGCATCTTGGTTCTCAAACTCCTAAATCAGTACAGCCAAATCCCTACTTTTTGTTCATTTTTTTATGTATGAAAGACACCTTTGCATAAGATGCTGCCAAACACATACCTGTGGAAGAAATATCGACATTGCAAACAGGTCCATGCTACAACAGGCACGAGAAGTATTGTTCTGCTTCATCTTTTCGATGAGGCTTTTACCTCAACTTTGAAACTGATGAGATTTATTGAGGTTCCTGTTTCAGTTTGGATTGTGAAAGCAATTGCAGCATAGATCTGAATTATATATAGGCCTTTCAATGCAGTTATAATTAGGAGTTCAATAATAAAGCTATTACTCTAGTTGCTTTTTTTTTCTGTTCCCCCTCGCTAGTTTGATTTGAGGGACTTTCATTAACTTTCTGTTTCCTTATGACTAAGAGTTTTCCTGTGGCTCAGGAGTCAAAGGCCTGATTTTGTTGGCAATGAAGGGTGCTGTCACTGCTGCTGCTGCTGCTGCTGCTGTTGTACCTTCACAGTGCCAGTACTCCTGTCTCTGTGACTACACAAAACCGTTTAGAGAGGGTTTTTTCCTGGGTTCCCAACCCTGTTTGTCCCACTTCTGTGCACAGCCTGTTCTGTTATGCCCCTGAAGGGAGTGACTCCACCAAGCATACCCTAAGAGCCATAAACACGAATGCAACAGAGACCAGAGCAGTTCGTACACCTGCAGTAATTTACTCAATCCAGTGGGAGTTTTGCCACTGAGTTTTAAAGGGACAAGCTTCCAGGACACAGGTTATATACAGGAGCCCTTCCTACCCATGCCTTGGCTTCTGTTCATCTGCGGCACTAACAGGAAGCTCAGTGTATTGAGAGCAGAGTTTTTGATCCGCCAACATGTCGCCCCAGATACCAGCAAAACCTGTTGCAGAATGGGAGTTAAGCTTCCTAAAGCAGCTGTAAGCAGAGTTTTGCTGCACACCCTGTTATCATGGGACTGCCTGGAGCTACAGGAGACTTGTGATGGTGCCTCTTTGGGAGCAGGGCCTGGAGTGCTCATGGGCAAGGGTTTTATGTACAACCCGGCAAGTGTGAGATCTGTTTACCCACTGGGGCGCAAAAATCTCTCCAAACGTTTTCATAGAGGGATAAGGTGAACTCTGACGGTCTCCTGAGAGATAGGAGATAAGGCATCGATCCATGCCGCCCTCAGCAGTGCATTGTGCCAAGCGCTGCTCTCCACACGGGGCTGATGAAATACGAAGTCACTGCCGGCAGAGAACGGGAAAAAGAGGGGAAGCGGCAGGACGAACGTAAAGAAATCCGCTCAGAAAATTCCGAGCTCTCCGCAGGCCGTTCAGACCCCTCCCGCCCGGGGGTGCTGCCGGCCCGCGGCTCCCGGCCCGCTGAGGGCGCCGGGTCCCTCACCGCCCCCTCACGCCCTGCACTCCCGGCGGGATCCGGCCTCTGAGGGCGCCGGGTCCGCCCCGGCTTCCCTCAGGCCCTTCCCACCGCCGTCCCGTGTCTCTCGGCTGACCCGGGTCTCTGAGCATGCGGCGGCCCCGGCTCCGCCCCGGCCGGGACAGCGCTGAGGCCGCCTGGGCGCCATGGAGCGGTTCGGGGAGCGGCTCGGGGAGCGCTCGGCGGCCCGGCTGGACGCCATCCTGCGGCACCTCTCCCCGCGGCTGGGAGCGGTCCCGGCTCCTGTATCCTTTCTGGTGCGGGGTCGGGAAGGGGCGGCAGCAGCACGTTGACTCCCCGTGGGTCGGGGCTCCCCTTCCCCGAGCCCGGCGCGCTGTGCCACTCGCTCCCCGTGCCCTTGTGGGTCCGTGGTTTGTCCTACAGGGACACCGGCCTGGGAAGGACACACGGGGCGAGTCCTTCCCTGTGTCCTGGTGCCGAGGGCAGCGCTTCCGTGGCAGCCCCGACTGGAATTCTGGGCCTGACCCACCCTAAGACTTCTCCCTGAGCTTCAGCCCCACAATCGGTGGGGAGCTGGGATGTGCATCTTGACAGTCCCCCCCCAGCTCCGAGCCAGAGGTTTCCCTGCAGCGAATTTTCCTCCCTAGAGATTCAGGGGATTTGGGAGATAAACTCCGCATGGTTTAGAAATTGCACAGCAAGTCGCAGATTTCGTTGAAAGGTGCATACTGGACAGGTAGAGCAGCAGCAGGAGGAGCATCATGACTTGGTTTGTGAGTGGGAACCGAGGTGGAAATGTCAGAGGCTGCTAACATAACGCAGAGGAAACTGTGTAGAAATAAGTTTTAGCGTTGGTATGTCCTGTGGTTCCAAAAGTTAAGTGGAGATTGCTTGCTGAGAATATTTTTAAAGCTGCTGTCATAAATGTTGATTTAAAAAAAAAGCTGCTTTTTCACAGAGCAGAATGCTGACAAGTTACCTCCGAATTACAGTACACAGAAGAAGATGTGATCAAAAAGGATGTAGGAGTCCTCAAATCAATTAAAAATATGAAGGCAGATGGATAGTTGTTGACTCAGACCAGACTGCCGTAACACAAGTAGGAACACAAAATTAGGAATAAATTATAGGGAAAACACCCTGATTGTAAAGATACAGGAAGTAAGGAGAGGTGCTGCACAACCTGTTTGTTTTTAAATCTGGGTCATGATGCAAATAGCTTTGGACAAAACCACGACTAACCTGGGCTGGAGCAAGAGAGGTGTGCGGATAAAGTAAATGACAGACTCTAATAAGAATAGATTTATTTGATACATCAGATGCTACATCAGTTCACTGATTTTGTTTTAATCTCTGTGCCTTGTGGTTTCCGTTGTCCAAGCAACCCAGACTTGTCCTCTGAGTGTTGCAAAGTGTCAAGAGCAAAACCAGTGAGAGGAAGAGGCACTGCAGAGCCTGGGAGGAAGGTGCTGAAATGGAGTCCATCAAGTAGACTTGTCTGCTGTCCCCCCATTTGGGGAGGTGGAGGTGCTGAGGAGGCCCCGTGTTGGGGTTCAGCCAGTGCCTGTGTCTCCATCAGTTGTCTGTGGACATTTAGGAGCCTGAACGGTCAGGAGCCCCATATTCATTGAAATTAGGCCTGAAATTGGTGTGTGGAGCAGTGGTGCCCTCAGTTGGGGAATTCCTTGCTCTAGGACCTGCTGTGGTGGTTGCCAGCTGGTCTCCCCATGTTCTTCTCTCTGTCTTCCATGCAGTTTCCAGCACCTTTTCCTTCCTCTGGCTCATCATTTTTGCAACACGTTTTTGCATGTGTCGTTCTTCTCCCAGCATATGTGACTCTTGACAAGGTAATGTTTAAGCTTCCTGGTGTGGGGACCATAGACAGAGTTGCTGTGGTGAAACCTATTTCTTATTCCTAAGCATTCATGCTTTTATGAGACCAGAGGAAAGTCAGTGGTTTTCATAAAACCCTGAAGCAAATAACACCCTGCATGTGCAGACCAAAAGATCAGCATGAAAATGCTCATTTTTGTTATGGATGGCACTTCAATACCATGCACGAAGCTCTTGTGAGGCTTCTTTAGCAAGTGGGGTTTAATTGTCCTGTTGATGAGAATGTGTCTCTGCATAAGAGAAAACAAATCCTTTTTTAAAGCCTGTTGAAATGAATTGAAGTGGAGGACAAGCCTAAAGCTCTTCTCTCTTCCTTCTATTCCTGTCGTTTGGGAGGGACCTGATCTCCGCAGTGACTGGAGAGAAGGTGAGGGTTTGCAACACTCTGTGAGAATTTGAAACCTCAGGTTTACTCCTGTTGCTTTATTGTTTTAGATTATTTTAATTTTTAGAATATTTTTTATTATTATTTATTATTATAGAAGCAAAAGGAACAAGAACATGGATTGAGTGTCCAGCACAGGACCTGCCTTTAAGATGAACAGCACTGTAGGATTGAGGACTCATGCCTGTAGATAATGTTCTAATCTATTTTGCTTGATTGTCTATTCCTTAATTCACACCCCAGATAAGCATTCCTACTTCAGCCCAAGTCAGTGTTGTTCCTCATTCAGGGAGGTTTTGGTAAGCTCCATCTTCCTTGGTAGAGATAAAAGCAAAGCAACGCTCAGAGCTCAGTTCTGTCTTCCCCCAAGCACACATGTTGGTCACTAGACATGGTTAACGCGTCCCTTTGTGTCCCAGCTACACCCTGGACAATGATCTGCTGACCACGGAGCAGAGGCAGTTCTATGAAGACAATGGGTACCTGCTCATCAAGAATCTCGTTTCTGACGAGGACATTGAGCGCTTCAGGTACCAGGCACTTGCCTGATGTGCTGGGGGGAACTCTGGGAAGCTGGAGATCCTTGGGTTCTTCCAACATGGACGTTCCCTCTGGTTTGCAGGAAGGAGTTCATGAGGATCTGTAAAAGAGAGGTGAAACCACCAGGAGTTATGATTATGAAAGACGAGTCCCTGAGATCCCAGTTTGGTCAGTCTGAAAAAGTGGTTAATAAAGTGCAGGACTTCCAGGAAGATGAAGAGCTGTTCAGATACTGCACTCTGCCAGAGGTAAAACAAAGAAAATAGGATGGTGGTGGAAGAGCCTGTATGGAGGTATCTGACCCTGCAGGTCACTCCCATAGATACACAAGCGAGGAAGAAGGATCAGGTGGCTTTTACGAGTGTTCTGCGTGAACAGGGGATGGATGGAGGTTGGGGCAGAAGACCTGAAGCAGTGCTGCTCTGCCCCTGGTGTGCAGCCAGTCAGGAATGTGACTTGGCCAAACCATGCCAGGCTAGAGGGACAGATCAGTGACGTGTTCTGAATGTGTTTTATCCAGGCAAACATCTGTCCCTGGCCAGGTCCAGCCTTGCAGCCAATAGTCACGTGGCAGATACAGCTCTGAGGGAGTACCCTCCTCATCTTTTCCACCCCTCCCAGCAGCCTAGAGCACCATCTTCCCTCTGGGCCTCCTCCCATCATTCCCATTTGTGTGCCATGCCAGATCCTGCCTCCTGTCCTGCATCCATCCATCTTCCCTGACCTCCACCTCTTCATGCTTTTATGAGCCAAAAAATGTTATGTTCAGCCAAACATCCAGTTCCCAATGCTTCCTCAACAGTATTTCCTCTTGTTTCTATGTTTCTAATTTTTTTTCTAATGTTTTTTTCCTTGTAGGTCCTCAAATATGTTGAGTGCTTCACAGGGCCAAACATCATGGCAATGCACACCATGCTGATAAATAAACTTCCAGATTCTGGTAAGAAAAACTTGGATTAGAGGAAAATGGATAAATTATTGTGTGCCAGAATTGAACTTAGTATTTTAGAAAAGCTGTAAAAAAAATTAAACCCAAATAACATTGAAAATTTACAAAGCCATTTTGGTGATAATTTGTTTTCTTTTCACCTTGGTTTAATGAGACAACATGAGAAAATGCAGGAGAGTTTTTGAGGCTGTACAAAGTCTAAATAGTATGGCAAATGAGGCAAGTGGAAATATCCTAACGGTATCTATTTAAGGAGCAAAACCAATGGCAAAGTAAGTTTATAAATTATATATAAAAGGCTCTTTTGGTGTGGATGATGTTTCCATTTCCATGGGGGATAAAAAATAACAAGCAAAACTTCAAGAATATTTATTTTTGTTTAGACTTCATGGAAGAGAGCCTCTAGGGCAGAGACTCTCTGTGGAGGCTGCAGTCCATAAATTGAGGGGTTTTTTTCCCTTTTTTTAAAGAGAAAGCTAAATAAACATGAGCAGGGTGCAGCACAGACAGGGTTGATTCTGCTTGCATCACAGCAGTACATCCAGTGCCTGCAGACAGCACAGCTGTTGGAAGGTTTTCATGCTGGGGAGGTTTGTGCAACACCGTGCTGGTTAAAGTTCTCAAAACTGGAGAGCAGCCAAAATGAGTGAGGAAAATGAGTGGTGATGGTGAAGGCCAGCAGAAGGAGCCTTCTGAGGGGTCACAGAGCTAAGCAGCATCCTGGCTTTCACTGTGTGACCCAAGAGCCACCACCCTGGTCCATTTTGGGGTGGGATGGCAGCTCACCTGCTTGGCTTCCATGGCTGGGCTGGAGCAGGCCCTGAGTACACCAAGTGTCTCCAGCAGAAGCAGCAGCTCCTTAGGGTGTGCTGCAGTGGTTTAACAGGAAGGAGAAGGCTGTGTCACGTTTGATGTGGCTGAAGGTTTCTGAACCTGTGTTGCAGACAAACAGACTTTCCTGCACCCCATGCATCAGGACCTGCACTATTTCCCGTTCCGGCCGGCGTCCCGCATCGTGTGCGCCTGGACCGCCATGGAGAGGGCTCACCGGGACAACGGCTGCCTGGTCGTGCAGCCAGGGACACACAAGACAACCCTGAAGCCTCATGGTTATCCAGAGTGGGAGGTGGAGTGTCATGGAGGGCTTGGGAAGCATGCAGGAAGGGGACGTGTTTTGGCTGGGAAGAATTCACTGTAAGGGGAGGATGT
Organism: Tichodroma muraria; assembly: GCA_013390105.1. NCBI lineage: Eukaryota > Metazoa > Chordata > Aves > Passeriformes > Sittidae > Tichodroma > Tichodroma muraria. The sequence goes on from WAAG01005237.1 coordinate 10,815, forward strand.
GCAGGTCAAAGCTGAGTTCTTTTTTTCTAGGTTTTTTTTTCTGTTTATGCAAATACTGACATATATTTGGGAGAGAGTTTCTCAGGTCACCTGACTCCATGTGATGTGGGTAGATTTGCCTCTGTTCCCCCCTTCACCTAGAAAATGTCCAGCATGTCGTGGCATGACAGCCTAAACACAGCATAAATGCCAGCGTTTTCCACTGCCCTTGCCAAGTCTGAGGACTTTGTCTCCTCCCATCAGCTTGTTCCTGCCTGGTAGCATGTGTACCATCCCAAAGAGGAGAAGTCTGACAGTAAACAACTGGATGGAATAAAATACCAAGTGGTATCTCCCTCTTACCAAGGGTGTGTGTTTCCTGGCCTGGACTGTCACTGGTGATGGTTATACCAGGAGCAGAAGGCTGGACTCCAGCACTGGCATCAGGCCACCCTTGTGGGGTTTCCCAGTCTTCTTCTCTGTTCTCTCCAGCTGAGAATGTCTTTGTCCAAACCAGCTGCAGAAGATACAGAACGTATAATTTTTCTGTATGTCATGCTTGAGGTAGAAGGACTAGTAGGCAACTGTTAGACTTTTAGCTTGGCATATGGAATACTCTCTCCAGGGGAAAGCAGATCCAGAGCTGTCCCTACTGCCCTACTGTGCTCTGAGAGTCAGCACTTCCTCTAATTTTAGCTGAGTGATTTCAGTTCAACCTTTTTCTTTTCTAGGGTAAAACCAACAAACTTTTCCATGGGCTGCTTGATGAGGATGAGAAGATTCCCAAGGTTCACCTTGAAATGGAGAAGGGAGACACAGTGTTCTTCCATCCCCTGCTCATTCATGGTTCTGGGATAAACAGGACATCAGGTTTCCGAAAGGTAAGAAAATGTCTTTTGATACAGCTTTTTATATTCTTGATTTTTAAAAAAAAAAATTATTCAACTATCCCTCTTTCTATTTTTATCCCCCACCTCATTTGAATCCTTTCTCAGTTCATGAATATGTGGATGAATGTTTTAAAGAGTTTTTATATTCCTAATACACTTCAGCACTCTCTTGTTCTTTTATTATTTTATTTTTAAACATGTCTTCTGTAAGAAGAGCATGCTGTGAAGCTGCTTGAGAAAAACAGAACAGGAGTAATAATTAGATGTTGAATCTACGTTTAAATGAAAGCCTGTCTGGCTGTACTTGCTTTTCTGAAAGTTCCCTCTCAGCTGTCCCAGATATCAGGACTTTTCCTAATTTTTTTTTCCCTGTCTTCTTGGTATCCCATCTCTGGATAACAGGAGTCTCCATCATTCAATAAATAATATTTATTTATGTGATTGCACTACCCATTTTTCTATAAAAGTTTTGTTGATATGTATGACTATTTAACTGAAACAGGCCAAAGTGCCCTCCTTTGGAGGCCTGGTGCTCTCTCAGAATGGATTCATCCAGGCACTGCAGCACGGGCTGCTCTATTTTTATTTTGGTTTGCCTATCGTATGGCCTGTTCTTTCAGCCCCTGTGGCAGTTTATTGGTGGATTCAAAATAAGTGGGTTGTGACCCTCTGGGTGCAGGAACTAAGAGCCCTTACAGAACACACAAGTCTGCCCCAGCCCTGACTCTCCCTATTTCCACTCCAGCTGCTCTTTTTCTGAGGTCAGGTAGTACAGCTCTACTGATGAGGGAGTGAGGAGAAGGGAAGAGGAAGAAGAGCATGTCAACAGCAAGAGTATTTCTCCAAGGGGACACTCTCTGGAGCACTTGGGGAGGAGAAGGGAATTTGTTGACATGATCTGTAATCAGTGATGTGTCCACAGTCTGGACCAGCAGGAGGTTTTTTCCCAGCAGTTGTTTGTAGTTGATGTGTCAGTGAGTGATGCCCACTTTCCTCACACAGAGCATCAGCTGCCACTTCGCCAGCTCAGAGTGTCACTACATTGATGTCAAGAACACGACTCAGGAGCACCTGGAGAAGGAGCTGCAGGAAATGGTTTGCAAGAAATACAACACAACTTCTGTGGAGCTCAAGGTGAGACTTGGCTCAGTGCCCTTTGTTACAAATCAGGTCAGTTCCCTTTCCCAAGTCTCTCATGTGGCAGATTGATGCTCTTTGCTGTGCCTAGTTTGGCAGATCACGCTGTACCAGGCAGAGGTGCTTGGCAGGATAAAAGACCTGATGTTCAGAGGATGACTGGCAGGCTTTTTTGGGGCCTTTTTCCTCAATGCCTTGCTCTCTGGCAGCCTCTTCACATCCCTTGAGCTCCAGAAGTTCCTTCTGAAGTTCTGCTTATAAATAAAAAAAGCGGTCATTTGCCCCGAATTCAAAACTCTTAACTTGGAATAAATCCAGTGCTTGTCCAGTGTGTATGTTCAGTTTTTAGAGCTTTCCCCCCTAGTGGTGGGTGGATTTTCCTTTTAAAACAAGTAACCTCATCTGATCACACTAACAAATGGATTTTTTTTTTGCTTAAATATAGTCCCAAATCAGTTGTTTATACTCAAGGCTACAGCAGGTTTGTCAGCAGTGATACACATCTGTCTCAAAAAAAAAAAAAGGAGTTAATGGACTCCTGCTGAATAACTGAGACTGTTGAGTAAAATGGAAAGCAAATGTAAATGCTTCAGGGATCCAGCCAGTGAAAGAAAAATAAACCTTGTAACTGGGGTGAAAATGTTCTGAATATCTTAATCTGCTGCAGTTCCCAATCGTGTGCAAAGCCAGTATCAAGGCAGTAAAGTCTAGATGTAAAAGCAGCAATTTTCTTTTAAAATGTGCATGTTTTACAATATCTGGGCCTTTCTGGAGGGGGGGGACTTTCTTTTTCACCCTTGGCATTTTTGTGTTCTTCTGTGTGTTTCCTCCCAGCGTGCCTGGGTGTGGTGAGGTGCCCAGCTGTGTTTTGCAAGCTGATCGTTCATGTCTGTAAAGCCACGGCTTGCTTGGCTTTCAGTTCCTGGGGTTATTTAGTTGCTTGGTGAAATCTGAAGGGATGCATAGAGAGGTTCTCTCCTTCTCCTGAGTGGAAATGAGGTTGTTCATACAAACCCCAGAGAAGTCTCTGTTTTCATGTAGCTTTAAGGATTTTTTTTAGCCGGAGTTGGAATTTTCTCCCAGAGGAGTGCTCAGGTCTTACTTCACAAGATGATAAGAACTAAGTAATCCTCTCTTTCCATCTCTGTAAACTGGAATCCTGGTCACTGTTTTTTCTGGCCCTCAAGGTGCTTTTCCTTTGTCTCATTTTTGCTTTGAAGGATATTTGGAACTTCCGAGCACGGCTTGTGCAAGGGGAAAGAATCAACCTGTAGAAGACCCTGTGAAGAGCAGGATGGAAAACATGGGCCTGAGAATGAGCTTCTCTGAGGGAAGAGCACAGACCCTGCCTGGGCAGGCAGAATTCCCTTTGTTGACCTCTGTAATGGTAATTTAGCCAAATGCTGCATTGCAAAATGGTTTTATGCTAATTCAGAATAATTGCACTGAGCTTGGACGGCTGATGTATGTCAAAGGAAACCCAACCTAGAAAAACAGATTTGCTGTGGGTGTCTTAGACAATCGAAGAATCAAGGTCTTGGAAGAACACCTTGATTTTCTTGGAGTTTTCATTCTTGTTTCTTAAAAGTTTTTAACATGACACACGTTTAGAATGATGCTATATCAACCTAAGATTTTATGCAAGAATTTCCAGAATTTTCAACTTGCTTTCCTATGCAAAAAAAAAAGTAAAAAAATCAGAGTTTCAGACAAGCCCTCAGTGACATGGGGAGTTACTAGTGTAGCTGATGAAGATGTGGGTGTTGATCCCAGCAGAATCAACAGTGTAAGGAAGTGGCTAAAGATAAAGCAGCAACCAGTCACAGAGAAAATAGGATTTATGAACAGGAATATGATTGCTGGTAGAGTTCCTCAAGCATGGCTTGGCGTGGCATCGTACCTGACCAGGCTGCCCTGGCACAGGTGAAATATGAGTGACAGTGTTGGGAGCTACTGGGCCAACAAAGCAGCCTCCCACTGGCCTTGCACAACTGATCCAAGGCTGTGTGAAGTGAAGGAATCCTTTGGGTCTGGCAGGTCTGGGAAAAAGTGCCTTTTGCTCCTGCCAGGTTTGAGGAAGTGTTTGGATGCTCCCCGGGATGCAGTGGTGGCAGGGTGGAGTGATGCACACAAATGATCTTCTTGCCTTTCACAATGTTTTCCCTTGCTTTCTGAAAGATCCTTTCGCTTTCAGAATCTGTTTTTTGAAATAAAGAATGAATCAGAGTGAAACTGCACTCGAGGGCTGTGTTGTGTCGTTGCTGCTGCTCAGAAACTGGTGGTGGAGGTGTCATTGAACACCCCAGTGCAAAGCATTAACCCTCAGCTTGTTTCCACTCCCCCCCAGTCCACCCAAAAAAGTTGTCAAAACAGCACCAAAGGCTACAGTGATGGCTCTTGTGGCACTTTCTGCCTTGTTTTGTGATTCTTCATCTTTGTGCAGCATCTCTAGGTTTTCTTATTTGTTTGTTTTTTAAAGAAGGCGAGGTTTGAACACAGTTCATTATTGGTCCCTTGGTGCTGGAGTGAAGTGTCTGGGCTGTGGTTCCCACCTGGGGACAAACATATCCTCTCAGCAGCCGCTGGTTTGGACACAACACCAAGAAGTCTGATGAGGGGTCACTTAGGACAGATCCCCACCCTGATCAGTGGGTGATTTTGGGTGTCCTGGTTCCCTATGCCCTCTATAACCTTGGCACTGATCAGCTCCTGTGGAGAGCATGGGCCCAGGTGAATGATTTCCAGTGAGTTGGAGATCCCTCTGCTGACTTTGCTGAGTCCTTTCCATGGGATTTTCGTGAGAACTTGGTGTATTCTATCTGGTTCTCAGCACAGGATTCATGGAGGGACTTCCCTCTCTGGCGTCACTGGTGGAACTGGGTTGAGCTCCACTGCAGAGGGAGCTGTGATCACAGAGAAGAGCTACAAGTGTCAAATTCCCAATTTCAAGACTGAATTTCTCTTACTGTAGCTAGGAAAGAGAAGAAAAGGAAGAAGTTTAGCTTTGTTTTTAAAAATTTATGCACCTCTGCCTATGGTTTTCAGCTTAAAATTGCCTCTTTTGGAATAACAGATCCATCAATGACCTTGGAGATCATCTAAACTCAGCAGCTGTCCCACCTGAGGAGAGACTTGTGTCCTCATTCCTTCCTACACCTTGTTTGGCAGCTGCCCTCTGGGGCAGGCTGTGCTCGTTCTGCTGGGCAGAACATAGTTGGATGAAGCTGGATTCTTCCAGAATGGATGTGTGGTGTTGCTGGATGCCTCTTCTGTAGAAATACCTTTGAGAAATAAACTTCCAGACCCATTAGGCAGAGCTTCAAGAGATGGAAATGCACAAGCTGTTGAAATGCTTGGGTTGCTGTGTATTTTAGTGAAGCAGCACTTACCCTATTAGAAAAGTTACTTGAATTGAATCAAATTAAAAGCAAAATATTTAAAGTTATTTTGGTAATAGTGTGTTTTAGTTTAGCCCTGGCTTGGTGGGATGTTTCTTATAATTTGGTTTGCTGTAGGAGTTCAGGTTCACATGCTGGAGGTACGTGTGTGCTCCTAAATTGATGTAACAGCATGTTACGTCTAAAACTTTCTTTCCATATAACTTCATGTTCCTGCAGTTTAGGTTAACCATGTTAGCCCTCCTTGGACTATTTTTTTCTAATAGCAGTGTCCAAGTTTCAAAAAGGAGCATGTAAAAATGACATCTGGCCGCTTATTTGGCCATCTGCAGTTGCATGAAGCCCCAGTGTTTCAGACACTTTGTTTTTCCCTTGACATTTCACATGTGTTGAAAACAAAGGCTCCCTGGAGCTTGCTAAAAGACAATGAGCACAGAGATCTTTTGCTTGGAATTTATGTGCTATTTTCCAGACTAGCAGTTCAGAAATGTCAGATTTAGTCTGACTCCTGACCTTGCTGACAGCGGTTGCACGCTCAGTGCTTTGATGTGAAGACACTGGGTAGGTGCCAAAGGAAGGATTTTGAATCCTGTCTTTGGCTTNNNGGGGGGGGAAGGAAGTTTAATTAACTACATTATAGTTGTTTCAAAGTAGACTTGACTCTATAAGCCGATCTGGGATGTGGGAGATCCTTTTCCAGCAGTCATTTGTAATCAAAGTGGCAGTGAGTGATGTCCAATGTCTTCACACAGCTGTCACCTCACCAGCTTAGGTGCTACTACAGTGATGTTAAGAACATGATCCAAGAGCAGCTGGAGAAAGAAGCAATTTAATTTGGACATGCAAAATACAACAGTTTCTGCTCCAGACCTTGTGCTAATCTTGAATCGCTACCTTATCTTGTAACTCACAAGTAATTTTGGCCTTTCTGCTGATAAGACTTCTTGCTGCCTGCCTGTGCTGGAGAAGTGCCCTTGCTCCACAGACAGCCCCTTCACATCCCTGGAAATCAGCCCAGGAACTCTGCAAATTCCTCCTCCAGCTCTATTCATCACCATTCCCACCTCTGGGCTGCCAAAATTTATTTCATCCATGTTCTTTGCTATCTTTTCAGTGCAAATCGACCCAGGTAGGACGAGCTTGTGCCAGCAGGTATTTAGATAGGAGAGGCTGTTATTCAATCCTTCCATAACTGGATTTGCAAGAAGAGGATGTAGTTCATGGAACACCCATCCGAGCGCCTTCTCTGCTCACCACATCAATCCAATGAGCCTTTTGGCTTACACCAAGCAGGGCTTTGTGTGTTGGAGCTTGCAGCTTTTAATTTAGTGTTGTCTGTACCTTTCTGTTTGAGACTTTGAAGAGACAGTGAATAAGTTAATGGGTGTTTATATGGACAAACAGATCCACTCTTACCAGGAGCAAGCAGGAAACACTGCACTGAAAGATGCTGTTTTCTATGTTTGCTGTTGCTGTTGTTTTGTGGGGTTTTTTAATGCAGGTAGTTTGGAAGAAATGAGCAAAGGTAGTGCAAGGAAAAAGAATCAGTCTTTAAAGTGACGTTTAAAGACCAGGATGAGAAACCTGTGAAACCTTCTGAGGAGCTAGATTCATGTGCTTTTTGCCCCCTGTGAAAGGAACTTGCTCCAAATGCTGTATTACAAAAGCATTTCATGCTAATACAAAATAGGTGCAGCAAGGCTGAACAGCTGATGGGCCTCAAAGAAAACCTGACCCACAAAATCAGATTGCTGCAGCTAGTTCAGGTAATCAAAGATTATGATGAGTTGTGCATTACTTATTTTTTCTAGTCACTCTCTTGATATACTTTTGGGCTGATACTCTATTAGTGTAAGTTACTAACACTATAGCTGGTAAAATCATATTAATATAAAATTCCATGTGTGATTATGTGTTTTTTAACATCCTTTTTCTGCTCAAAATCAACCAGTGAATCAGTTTCAGTATGAGCTTACATGGGAAGTCATTGGTACAGCTGATGGAGAATATGGATTTTATTCTGTTTTGAAATAAAGAATAAATTGTAGCAAAACCAGCTTTAATTGGTGCACTGGATTATTTCTGTGGTTCAGAAATTCTGTTGTGGCTTGTGTGGCTGAATAACCAAAGTGAACCCTGGAGAGGCAGGTGCTGGATCTGAGGAAAACATCAGGGTGCTGCAGCTGAGAGTCACCCAAAAACTCAGTAATTGCTGGTCCTGCACGATGTTTAGGCCAAACCCATTTTTGAGACAGCTTTGGGCAAAGCACCTGCCAGTATCTCATCTCCTTGCTGTGACCATCCTGACTGATCCCAGCTTCCCTGTTGTTAGAGGCTAGTATTCGGGAATCAGGGCAGTAGTGTGAGCCTCTAGCACAAGAAAGCATCTCAGAATAGTGGGGCACATGAATTCCAATACATCCATCTCCCCCACTCCTTGTTTACTGCTAGAATTTAGCAAAACAACTAGTTTGGTTTCTTTACCCTATTTTTGCATACAAGCATTGCTTTCACTCCCACAGAGATGCATGTCTTAGATATCCCAGTCCTGGGGGCATTTATGAAAATAAAGCATTAACCCTCCTTTGACAATTTCATTTTTGCAGAATCTCCTTTCCTTGGGCCCAAGAGAAAGGAACTGGAAAAAGTGTGAAGCTTTCAGCATGCTGGCTAAAGGCTGAGACAAATGTGGAATTTCATGGTGGTTCTGTGGACTCCAGGTGAGAAACTCCTGTTAAGTCTGAGTGAGCAAATTCTGTGAAAGCTGAAGTTACAGACTACAAACCACTTCCTTTTGGTGATTCAGCACTGAACTTGTGGGCAAACAAAGATGTTGAGGAAGCAATTCATCCTCTTCCTCAGAGAAATACCACGCAGATGCAGGAAGTGTTTTATTCTGTTGTTTATTCCGAATGAGGAATCCACAGGAGATGTTGCCAAGCAATGTCACAGCTACTGATTTTGTCCCCTAGCAGTGACACCCCACTCAGCAAATGGTACCAACAGGAGACTGAAATGAATGCTATAGGCCAAGTTGCACCAAAAATAGCACCAGTAAGAGATGAGGGGTGCAGAATTCTGAGGTGAAGCTGTCCAGTTGCTTCAACTAAAGTAACTTATTTCTCTTCCAGCCTCTGGAACAAGAGGCTTTGACAAGACTGCTGGGACATGTGAGACGTTTAGTGGCACTTGGATTGAATCACTAAGGTTAGAGGGGGTTTAGGCACTTAAAAATATGGGCATCAGCTAGGAGCAGGAAAAGGCTTAGATGCAGGAAAAGCTGGTTAAATGCCCCAGGCATCCCTACAGAGATGTGCTGTCAGAAAAATGCCTGTATGGAGATAGCATTTCTCAGGAGCCACCATCCTGCTTGGTCTGAGACAGCTACTGTTCCTACTTAAAATACCAGAAAAAGGGTAAAAGCTTTTAAATATAATCACTCAGCTCTTTAAAACCACTCACAAAATGGTGCCAGATTCATTAAAATGCTTTTAAAAGTGGGAGCTCCAGGTCTGTAGCCACAAGAGCACTGTAGTGTGGATGGTGCTGGGGGACAGGGAGCTCTGAGTTTCCAGCATAAACACTGCTGGCCATGGAAGGGTTTTATAACAGGTAAGCCAAGGAAAAATCTGGGACATCTGCTTGAGATCTGTTCCTAAGGGATCAGAGTGAGTAATTTTGAAGCCAACGGAGAGTGCTCTGTGCCTACAACCCTCTCACACCCTTTTTTGTCCAAGAGCTGAAGACAGGTGGGCATGAACACATCAGAGTATTAACTTCCTAAGTGCTTATAGAATCTACAGTCATTTCCATTCATGATGATTTCTCACCTAATAGTGAGGTCACTCTTGTGGTGTTAGTTGGAAAGAACGAACAGGCATGAATGTGCATTTCATGTGCAGTCTTATTCAGTCAATTAAAAAAAGATCGAAGTTCAATATCCACGCAGCGGCCTGGTGGACACTTGGCAGATGATCTTTTCATCAAAAACTGATTCTCCTACTGATTCATCACTAAAACCTGAATCCTCTTGGCAGTCCAATATAAATGTGTGTTTCAGACACAAAAATCCATCCGTATGTTGTAAAATAAATCAACTCCAGATCACTTAAGACTATTGAGAAATTTTGGTTGTTCTTCTCCTCTTGGTAAAAGTGTTTCTCCACCAATCTTCGGACCTTTTTTCTCCTGGAAACGTGAACCATGGAGAAAGAAGTTAAATGTGTGGTAGGTGTCTCCCAAACACTTCTCTGGCAGAAATTGTGGTAGGGCTAAATTACCTGACTAAACACTGATAGACCCTCTAGGGACCTTGACATTCTGAATTCTTACAACTTTGTTCAGAAGCCATTTCATCCATGGTTAAATAAAACAAAGCTTTGAGAACAGAAAGCAAAAAGAGGAAGTCCACTATAACACTGCCTGCAGGCACCTGTGTGTACCTGACAAAATGCAGAGCTGCTTGGCTTTGCTGGGAGCTCGTAAGGGCACAGAATCAAAGAGGGGGACCAAAGTATCACAGGAAGCAGCTGGAGTGCTGAGGTGCTCAGAACTGCTGGCTCACACTTACCTTTAGCATCCCGTCTCGCTCCCACTTGAAGAGGCCACAGTTACTGAAAGATGAAGATGGCACGTGAGGACCACTGTGCTGTGTTTGCTACACAGTATGAGGGGATCCTAAAGTAGCCCCACACCCAGCCCATGCTCCTTGGCACAAGGGCTAACATTCCCCATTTAGGACATGGTTATGTGAATCACAAGAAGTTACTTGTGAAGGGACAGTACCTGAGACCCAGCCACTATTTCATGAGGCTCATTTCTTACCTGCAGGGCTTTTTTGGAAGTCTGTCAAGGGAAATAGCTCTGCTTCCACAAGGACATTTGAAAAATCTCTTGATGGCATCATGCCAGAGGTAGTCGTGGTTATCCTGCACACAGGTCTCCAGAGGCTTGAAATAGGTGTAATTACACTGTCAGGGAGGAGAGAGCATATGAGACCTGTTCTGAGGGCTGGCAGCAGCTGAACGTTCAGGGGAAAGCATCCCTGTCCTCTCCCATCCTGAGGAGCCCAGCAGCTGGATCACCGCCCTAGGCTTTGTCACTGCTCCTTCTAATGCCATCCTCCCCTTGCCACCACCCTGTGGTCCTGCTCCCAGCACTTCATGGGGCACAAGTGTCCCTCTGTGCAATCCCAAAACAGGTAGGGAAGGCAGCAGGAGGGGAAGTTCAGCAGGGGCTGAAACTTTGGAAGTGGGAGGTAATGCTTCCCTTCCTCTCAGTACATCTGGGACTGTAAAGCTCCACTCCTCTTCCTGACGGCAAAGTCCCTGGAAATGCAGATAGAGGATTCCCACCCAGCATTAATGTTTTCAAGGACTTTGCTTATTTTTTCATGAAATATGGGGAACTGAGGGTCCTGGTACAAAGCACTTCATGGAAGAAACAGAAATTCAGGACAGCAATACCCATGGAACCACCGGCATAAGCACTGAGCTGAGATGTTGAGCACAGCACTAAAGCCTTGCCATGTCTCAGTCACTCCGTGCACAGGCTGCTCTCAGCAGCTCAATCCCTGCACTGGACCACAGCCAACAGAGTGGCAGATGGGAGTCTGCAGGATAGTCCAGCACCATTTTGTAGAATCCATGTTCCACTCCCCTGCTGGTACCCTGGCTCCCCTTCACTCACCGTTTTACACGTCACAACTCGGCATTTCACTGCTTTAATGTTCCTCATCTTCTCTTCCAGTTCTTCCTTTTTCACCAGTGGCTGAAAGTATTGCTCCTGCAGTTCAGCCTCAGCCTGTGGGGCACACAAAATGAGTTGTGAGGACACAAAGAGGGGAGAAGCCCCTCCATAAACGGCCTTAGGACAAATTATTACCAGGCCTGCTTGAAGCAGCCTGCAGTCTGGGAGCAGAGGAACACAACATCTCTCTTGCTTCAAACAATCCATTATTGTACACATGCTGTAGTTCACCAGCACTGAAATGAGCCACCTCTGAAATGCATGAGTGGGAAGGTTTAACAGCAGGAAGTACTGAAATAAGCTCATACCCACAAGGACAGTGCAGAGACAAGTCAGGTAGGCAGATGTAATTGATGGAATAGGTTCTTAGCCAAAATATTACTCCCCAGAAGACATTAAAACAACTATGAGTTCATGCCAGTAAGTGTACAAGACAAGAGCCCTGTGCCATTGGAGGTGCTGTAACCCTGGGAAAGTGCTCAGCAGAGACCCCAGTGTAAGAAACCCAATCTGTCAGCTCTTCAGGGCACCTGATGGCATTTCACAGCTGATGAGCCACAGATGAAGGTGGCAGCTGACTTTATGTGGCCAAGATGTCAAGTAATGAGGGACAAAATAGGCATGTGGCTCACTTGATTTTAAGGCAGAGGGATTTTAAGGCACTGATTATCCACCAATAGGAAACTTCACTGATTCTTCCAAACACAACAAAAACCCTGATGTCAGCTGGCAGCATGTCTTTACCCCGGCTATGGCAACAGTGCTGACTTGCAGGCACTGTGCCCTGTGTGCCCAGAGACAGCCAGCCCTGCTCCTCGGGACAGTCTGGAGCCTGTGAGATGTTTGGGTGCCTGCTTCTTGCTGAAATCATGAGGAGTCCAGTCAGCTCCCAGTTCTAAGCCCTTAGTCATGGCTGGATGGAGGCCATACCTCTTTTAGGACATCTGTGTGCTTGGACTTGGCCTTCAGGATTTTCTGGAACTCTTCTGACTCTAGATAGGCCAGCTGCTCACGCCGTTTCTTTTGGGCAGGTTCCAGTTCATCCATTTCTAGGGAGAAAAAAAGATTCAGTCCCACAAAACAAGGCTGTCATGGCTAAACTTGCTCACTGCAGGAGATTTTGGAAGTCTCAGGTCTCTCAGGCAGATGTTCAGGTCAAACAGCAGCCTTTCATAGTTTGGTAACATGAAAAGAAGTTCAAATATGGCTTCAGAAAAAATAAAAGTTTTTTTTTTTAAATAACATTGCATCTTCTCTCAAAGCACTGTACTAGGAATTTTCACATCACTCCCAGGAGTGCAAGCAGTGTTGCCTCACTGACTGATGAAGAAACTTTAAAGGGAATTAAACAATTCATCCAAGATCACACAGTAAATCACCAGAAGGCAAACTCAAGTTCCCACAAAAAATTCAGATACCTTCCCAGATGGGATTAGTTCTTGGTTTCCCTTGGTGAAGTCAGCCTTGCACTGCAGATGCTCAAGTGCCAGAAGAAAGGGAACAGAGATGAGCACAGGGAGCTATCAGAGATTACATCTCACACTTTCTCCACAGGGTTAGAGATTTTTTTAGTCATTCCAACAAACCCTTGAAATTCCAAACAGACCTAACTTGGCCTCTTTTTAGCACAGCAATTAAGTCCTTAACCCAGAGCAAGTACTGCTCTGTCAGTAGGACAGGAGCACATTTTTTTCTGTTCTGGAAGCTAACAGTACATACCGTTGTCTGCTTCTGCACCTTGTGGCTGAGCAACATTTTTCTCAACTCTTTCAACAATTTCTAGGACATCCTCAACATCAGTCCATTTCCTCTTGACACTGTTTGGGTCCATTTTAGGAAGAATCTGGCCTTTTGCTCGTAGTCGTTGTATTGCAGCCAGCTAGAAAACAGGAAAGAGCAGGGGAAGTGTTGGTGACCTGTCTGGCTCCCAGCTCCTACTTCCAGAAGTAGCAGAGGAAGGCTGTAAACTGGAGAGAGAACATCCATCGTGCTGAGCATGGAGCTGGCTGGAGAGAGGCCCAGCAAAATTCCCAGCTCTGACATACACCAAACCTCTCTGGCTTTCCAAACCATAAAATCACTTCTCCACAGGTGTTACCAGGTCTGGTGTCTCTGCAGCAGAGCTTTACCTGCCTCATAAATCAGTAAGTTTTTCAGAGAGATCAAATCACTTGAGATTTCCACATATATTGATAATAATTTGGAACAAACAGAAAATGTCTTACAGCTATTCCTTCTCATACTCTCAGAATGCTAAAACTTCCTTATTCTAGCTGGAAGAGAAGTTTCTTCGACAAACAAATGAACGTATTTTTGCCAAAAAAAGATGCAGTCTGTTTTGGCTAGAAAACGAAATTATCCAGACTCATGACACAACACATCTAAACCAGTTGCTTACTTACCTGTCAAACAGAAAACGCCTGCAATGCACTGCACTAGCAATGCCAGAGTTTAGCACTCCAGGGGTTTTCAGCACAAGCCCCTTGCCTTAAGAGATTGACTGAAGATGGCAGCATGGACTTTGGCACTAACAGCTATCGGGAACCACAGGTATCCTGTGGGCTGGGACAGGCCAGTGTGACCCCACAAATGAGAAACTTCACTAACACCAGAACTGACTTGGGCTATATCTGACCAATGACACCTCTTCTACCACAAACCAAGTTTCCCTTAACCTCTCTTTAATACTTAAAAGATCCAAAGAGCTGGTACCTTTTTGGCTTCTGCCAAGCTGTCTAGCTTTGGCCTTGGAGGTGGAGACTTGTCAAAGAAGAGGATATCTTCTCCTTCTGAGAAGCCTGTACCTAGCCTGGGTCTTTGAGGCATTGACATTTTTGCAGCTTTGGGAAACTCTGCCCCAGGCACTGGGGAATGGAGGGAGGTCTGTCTGGAGGAGGACGGGAGAGCAGGAGTGCTGGCTTTACCTGTGTTCTGGAGAAACCTTGTAAGACAAGAATAATTCATTCAATTAGGGACACAAGTCAGAGACAGAAAGGTTTAAGAAACAAATAGGAGGGGATGCAGACTATGATTTTTTACTATTTGGCCTTTAATTGCTAAAAGAAACACACAGCAATTTTGGCATTCAGGAGAAGAAAACAAGACTGGTAAAGGACTCACTGAGTCACTGAAATCAAGAGTGACTTGAAGAAGTCACCAGAAGGAGTGAATGACCAATTGTTTTCAAGGCTAAAATCAGAGAGAGGCATCATACAAAGCTGAGAAGTAAGAAG
>WAAG01005237.1:31185-43279 GCA_013390105.1 Tichodroma muraria
TATCTACAACCCTTCTCATTCAGACAAGGTTCCTTTCAGGTATCACAGCATCACCATAGTCATGAAGTAACATAATCCACAAGTGCTTTAAACTAGTACAAGTCAGTAACGTCCTAAAAGAAGGATCCCAACACTTCTTTTTTCTCATTTCCCCACATTCAGGTGTAAGTATCCTAATAACTTGCAGGTAAGCTGGACAAGGGACCACACTGGGTTTTAAAATCACTCAAAAAAAATAGCCATTCCACCCCCCCCCCACAAAAAAATCATTGTGTGNGTGCCCATATCCAGAGCTTCTCCCATGAGGAGGATCTTCTGGGGATGGTCAACGGACAAACACACCTAGAGAAATCAGAACACACCTGGATAGGCCTCTTTCTAGATGTCACTGGTTTGTCTCTGATCTGGTTCAGTACCTCTGGTACTAACAATGTAGTCTTAAAATGCAGGCCTAGCTTAAGAAAGCCAGGTGTCCTATTCAGACTGAGAAATGGCTCAGTTAAAAAGAAAAAAGTAAATTTTTTTTCACAAAGAGATGAAAGACATTTGAGTTCTATGCTCAGAGCCTCAGGAAACCAAAAAACGCCTAAGGGAGTTCTAATTGTGCTGTAAATGGTCCTGTACAGCTGCTTGGCTCTGATAACCATCATGACCCCCACATCCAGCAGGGGATGGGAGGAAGAGCTGTACCAGGGCTCTCTGTCCATCTCCAAATGTCTTGGTCCAATCAAAACTGAGTCCTGTGCAAGAAGAGCGTCTGCTTCACACAACCAAATACACCAGGGACTGTGTCTGTAGCCAAGGGACAATTTCAGAAGTCAGTTTTAATGTAGTAATACATGTGAACATTTCAGCTATGAAGAGCCATTCCTGACAGTTAAATGCAGCCCTGCTATTAAATCTGCTGTGCCTTTCTGCTCACCAACAGCACTATCTACTGCTTATTCATGCTAATTTAAGCAATTATATAGCTTAAAAGACAATTAATGAGATCCTTAATTTTTCTATTTGGAGAATTTAAAATGCAGAACACTACATGATTGGCTACTAGACTGAAACTCCCCTTGACAGAAGTAACTGGGAACAAATTCTATTCCAGTGCAATTAAAAGTGTATAAATTTATTAGCAAAATGAAGCCATCTTAGATGTTCTGCATTTATAAATAATCGATTAAACAAGTGAACTACTATGTATCAATGTATCATATATTTACATAATACATTTATTTAATAAAACAAATATTGCTGCTTCTCTGTTGTGATTTTTGAACCAGAAACATTTTGTACTCATATCTCATGCTTGAATTAGAAGAGAGAAATGTGTTTCTCCACCTTTTTCAGCTTTGAGAGACCTCTAGGCTGAAATAGGTGTTGCATTGGAGTAGCTGAAATAAACTGAAATGAAAATATACTCCCTATATTTGTGGAAGAGACAACTGCTACTGAGAGCAGATTAAAAACTGGAATAAACTGTGTTTAAATGCTTAGTAGGACTTCTTGAACTTCAGTCTTCCAGGAGCAGATACACACCATGCAACTACCTGAATACAATTCAAACTGTTGGGCAAACTGCTGCAATTTCAACCTGAAGATGTGTTATTAAAGCTAAATCTCAGCCAAATATGAAAAGGTTCAGCTATAGGTTTTTATCTACATCTGAATGAAAAATCCTCTCACCTCGTCTGAGCCTTCTTTAGGTTTCATAGGGTTGGCATTGAGCAGGCCAATGACTGTGCCTTGGTCAGTCTTCCAGTGCTCCTTGTGGACTTCACCAAACAGGAAGAGCGAGACGCACTCATTGAGGTCCCGCAGGTCGTTCAGCCGCCAGATACTGAAGGTCCTGCCCTGGAACAGACATTCCCTTTCTTTCAGCTTTGCTGCAGACACGCTGACTGCGTCCCCTGTGGCTGTTTCTTTTCAAGAGCTATTCTGACTTTCCCCCTCCCAAGGTTTTCGTGATTTAGAAAAGCACAATTTGTAACCTCAGTAGAGCTTACATTGTCTCCAGCCATCCATGTTGCCAGTTCTGGGGTTTTTAAAGGCCCAAACAGCAAATAATTCTGCTACCACCAACCTTTCTGATATCAAAGCTGGGCAGCACACTTGTTCGTTGAATAGAGGTTTTTACCCCACTGAACACACAAAACCATGGCATATCCAAATCTGTTTCATCAATGACTTTCTATAGGGCACATACAATACTGGATGAAACCAGACAAGTCAAGATCTTTAATACAGATATTTTCCATTAACTACATGAAGTTGGCTGATTAAGTTGAAGATCTAAGAAAGTTTCTCAGGAAAGACCACCAGCATTTCACTTGAACTGAGCAAGGGATACAATGAAGTTACTTACATTATTTGCACTCTGAGGGGTGACCTTCTTCACTATGACTCCAAATGTTACCCAGTCTATTTCCTCCAGATTTTCAGTAGCAAGTTTGCTCTTCAGCTGAGACAATCGGATGAGCTTCCTGTTAGCCATTTTCCTGTCCATTTCTGCTGAAGACACCCGGGGTTTTCTAGATACAGTGAAAGCAGATAGAAGACAACAAATCCATTGGCACAAATGGACAATCAAAACCACCCAGCATTTTCCTGGGGAGACTGCATCTTGCTGCAAAACACCTCTGTGCCTTACTTCACCCCAAGGTCACTTGAAATAATCCCCCCCCATATCAAAAAGCTATCGATGACACTGGTTTTTGTCCAAATAGCTGCACTGCAACTCAGCCCCAAGCCTGCATTAACTCTGCTTATTTCAGACTAACCGAGAATGGCTGACTGAGCTGGGAATACAGCTCGGGTTCTGGTGGGGACACCGTGAGGATTCGGAGTCCTCTTGTGGCCACACTGAGTATAGGGATGGTGAGTGGCTCCTGAGGCTTGTATGCAGCAAAAACTGGCTCAACTGGAGCTCAGCTGGGCTTTGCACATGCCACTGCTTCCCTGCTCCGCCAGTGAGGATATCCCAGGGAAGGCAGTGCTAATGAAATTAGAGCTTTTCTGTTAGAAAAGAGCAGAGGTGAAAAAAGAAACATGGTATTAAGCCAAAAGTCAATGTTACATGATTACTGATCAACCAGCCAGTGCTGTGGCTTTGTGTGAAATCCCTTGATGACAAGTGACTAATCTGACATGGTTAAACCATGTATATCCATTGTGTTTTCTTTGCCTTTACTGGAGGGGTTATCCCAGACAGGGCTCAGAGCTGGGCTGCTGACCTTAACCTCAGTCCAGAGAAGGTTTCCACAGACACTGGCTGCATGGCTGCACTGGAGCATGTAGGTACGTGAGAAGTCTTCTCTCTGGTCACCTTACTGGGTGTGCTCCCTGTGGCAGACTTGAGGGGCTGGAATGCCAGGCTGAGGACCTGCCGTGGAGGAGGAATCTTGTTTTCTGCAGAAGAAAAAAGGCACAGCTCCCGTTACAAAGAATACAATAATTAACTGTAGTAAGCTCTCTGCCACTGTGACCAGATCACTCCTGGTGCACTGAGTAGTATAACACTGTCCTGGATGTGTCCACACCACTGCTGGGAACTATAAGCTTTCAACAGAAGCCCAGTGTGTTTAATAAAAGGTAGACTGGGAATGGTACCTGCTGAGGATGCTTTTGATTTCTGCACTCCTGGTTTGGCTGGTGGTAAAGGATCGCCCAGCTGGGCCGAAAAGCATGGTGACTCTTGCAGCTTCTGAACTTTCCTTTCCTTTAAGGGTGGACAGGGAGATTTACCTGGCCAAGGGAATAAAAATCTATGAGACCTCAGGATCTGGACTCAGACTCTTAAGTAGTGCTCCAAACTGTGTAATTCCTGAATAACAAATCCAAGCCAGTGCCTCACATGGAAACCTTTCAGCCAAGTTGTTAGATGAAATGCAACAGCTGAAAAAGCCCCAAAGGCTCTTCCCCATGACAGCTTAAGACTTTGGATGTCACTGCAACCTCAAAGCTGTGGAAAGTAAAAACATCGCCTGTTTTGCAATCTTTCCATGAAGTTCCATTACTACATCCAACACGCTATAGCAACAAACACAGCTGTATCTGCTGGGTGTACCAACATCTGCCAGTAAGAAGGGCCATCTCCAGAAGAGTCTGCAGGACTTAGTCATGAAAGCTTTTCAATAGAGAATTAATCCATGATGCAGAGACCAAAACTGATTTAATTTGTAGCTGTAAGAAACCACCTGTGGGAATACACCAGACCACCATTCCTCCTTGCAACTTAGTGTCCACTTCAGGATTATTTTAAGTCCTGCCTATAAACTCACATTGGTAAGCCAATAAGTCATAAACCCATTTAATTAGTTTCATTACCAGAGGTTTTCTTCTCAGGGCCTGAACTGGATTGCTGCCCAAGAGCAGTCTTCTGCAACTGCTCCTGTAACGTCTTCATCTGTTCTTGCAATTTTCTCAGCTCAGCTAGGAAAGAAAGAAGAAAAAGGAAAATAATGAAGACAGCAGGAAGCCATTGCAAACAGGAATTTATGAGATCCCTAGAAGTCTGGCAGTTTTACTGCACCATGGAAACTTAGAAAATGAAGACTTGAGTCACAATGCAGATTTACTTGATTCTACACAGCTCATAGTGAAGGCAAACTTTTCCATACAGCCTGGAGCTGAGTCCTCTCATAAAAATATATTACTTAATTGTGGTATGTTCCTTCCCATGTTGAATAAAACTTCCCTGCCCACCATAAGACAATTTAAATGGCTGATGATTGCTCTCCTTAGCATAAGCATTCGATTCCTTATATAATCGAATACACAGGCTGGACACAGGAAAGCTGTGGCCAGCTCTGCTTCCACACTGACTTCCACGCTGGTAGGGCAGAACCTCCTGACAATAAGCCCTGAGGGGGAAGGGTCAGGTGTGCTGGTGAAAGATGCCAGGATGTTAACTGATGCCCTGAAGACTGAGGCAACATTGTTCTTCATCAGACAAAGCACAGGTACACAGGCAACCTTCCCTATGCCTGTTAGGGAAGCACAGCTCTGTTAGGCTCCCTGGCTTACTTAAGTCCTCTGTCTTTCTTTTGGGAAAACAGGTTTGGTGAGTTTGGCCACTGGATACTGAAAACTGAACTTAGAGACTTTCACAAGGCCTTCCAGTATTTCCTCTCCAGCCATCATCAAGAAGAGGCAGGCCATGTCCCCTGCCCATTAGCTCTCTAGAAACAGAATATATATTAAAAAAAAAAAAACAGATCAAAGATGCTGTTGCAGAAACCTTGCAGTTCTTCATTGGTTTTCTCCTTTGCCTGACTGGGAGCTGAAGTGGGGACAGCTTTCTCTGCCTCCTCCTCTTCTTCTTCCAGCAGGTCATCTACATCTCCAAACAGGGTAGCCAAGTTCTCCTTCTGCTCATCAATAATGCTGTCCTCAGCATCAACATCCTCAGTGTAGGATGCATCATCTTCTGCATCAAAGAGCTCATCGTATTCATCTGGTTCTCCACCCTCATCTTCTGGAGCATCTTCCTCCTCAGGAGAATTCCTCTCCTCAGTTACTTCATTTTCTTCCAGGAGGGAAGCCAACAGATCCAAGTCATCATCAGCTAAGACAAAAATTAGACTCAGAGTTATTTCTGTCCAGTTAAAGAAAAGTTGCTAAGGAATAAAACATCCAAGACACCTTGATTACAAGCTAATGACAAGTGAAACTAAATCAGAGTAGCAAGCAGCATTTTTTAAAAAAATACACTTTAGGTTTAGCTAAAGGCATCTAGAGCAGCTTCTGGCTGTGAGGCCAGATGGAAATGTAGTTGCAGATGCTCTCGGCTTGTCGCACAGGCTGGCAAGTCAGCAGAAAACTTGCCAGCTACTCAGCACTGGCTTTTCCTCCTATGCAGTTCCTTGAACAGCAGCTGCTGTTACACAGAAAAGCGTGGAACCTGTAAACATGTAGCCAACAGAGACACCCATGGGCTTTTGCCAATGGAAGGGGAAGAGGGAGATGCAAGGCAGGCAACAAAGCATATTCTTGGATATAGTTTGCTCATGGAAAAAACACAGAACAAGGAAATAGGGACAAAGGGACAAAAATGGAGAAGAGATAAATATAAAGAGAAGAATGGGACAGACAGAGCAGAAATGAAAATCTGAGCAAACCAAGAAAGTGATTTAACCTTTCTACTGAGGAAAACACCAAACCAGGGAAGGGACAGAGCAGCCTCACAGGAAAGTGACAAGAAGGAAAGCAAGAGTCAGTCTCAAAGGACTCAGCAAATAAATTCAGTGGAATGTAAATTCCTTTGCTAAAAGCCTTACCAGGTTTTCTGAACACTTTGAACTCATTAACAAACAGGCTGATAAGAAGACAAGTTTCCCACTGAAAGGAGGAGAATTTTCTCCCTTACCATCCATAGTTTCACCGGGATTTCTTCAAGAGCCCCTCAAGGCAAAATATTCTGTTATGGGGAGAACAAAAGTGATACTGTCAAAGTACATATACCTCATCTAGAAATATATATCGCGTCCAGTCTCCTTATTTGACAACTTGCAATCCACCAGCTTGGTTTTGTTTACAACCACAGATGAGGACTCCACTAGATTTAAAACCCTCACGTACATTTTCTACATCAAAAGTCTGACCCATGCTGAACACACTGCAGTGTAAAGACACTTCTTTTATAAAAAACGCCCATTACAGACACAGAATTTAAGAAATGCCTACCATGTTCTCATAGTAATAACCATTTCCACCTCACCTGATTACAGTGAGTACACCATAACTACAACTAGCATTTAACTAGTTATTAAAGTCTAACAGTTGTTATTCTCAAAAGTGTATATTCTGCATTTCTCACAGCTTCTCCATTTCATGGAGAAGGCTCCGTGAAAAACAATCACCACAGGCGGACATGAACGGGCCAGAGCAGCTTGGATAAGAAAGATGGGGATATCCACTGTGGCCAAACGCGTCACAAACCCAAACTTTTAACTGTGCTTACAGATCTTCCTGCTCCAGAATCTTTTGTTTCGCCCAGAAACTCCACTTTTGATAGTTTTTCATGCTCCAGAATATTCATTTTCAGCAACAGTGCATAATTCGCACGAGCGGGGAAGGCCAGTGACCACCGCGGACCCCGCGCTTTTTCCTTACGGCTCCCCTCTCCGCTCGGCCACCTCCCCCACCAAGAGAACCCCGACCTCCTCCGGGACTGCCTCCCCCGCGGCTCCCCGGCCCAGGCTCCACGCCCCGGGACCGCTCCACGCCGCGGTCCCCGCGGTCCCCCCGCTCCCCTCACACACCCCGCTCACCGCCGCGCGCGTTCCAAAGACCCGCCAGAATTCGGACCGGCCCCGCCCCTTCCCGCGCATGCGCGCAGCGCCATCTTTAGCGCTGGCAGCCGCGGCGCTGCCCGGCGCCATCTTGGCTGTGGGCGGGCGGAGGGGAGGGTGCGGGTCCCCGCTGAGGGCGGGATCACAGAATGGGTGGGATTGGAAAAGTCCTATCGAGTCCAATCTATAACAGATCACCACTTGTCAAGTAGATCATGGCACTGAGTGCCACATCCTGACTTTCCTTAAACATCTGCAGGGACGGTCACTCCACCAGCTCCCTGGGCAGCCCGTTCCAATCACCCTTTCTGTGAAGAAATTCCTCCCGCTGCCCAACCTAAACCTCTCCTGGTGCAGCTTGAGGCCATATCGTCTCATCCTGGTGCTGGTTGCTTGGAAGATGAGCCTGACCCCCACCTGGCTACACCCTCCTGTCAGGGACTTGTGGAGATCCCCCTGAGCATCCTTTTCTCCAGGCTGAGCCCCTTTCCCAGCTCCCTCAGCTGCTCCTCATCAGCCTGGTGCTCCAGCCCCTTCCCCAGCTCCATTGCCCTCCTCTGGACACACTCCAGCACCTCAATGCCCTTCCCGAGTTGAGAGGCCAGAACAGAATTCAAGTTGCGACTGCACCAGTGCCCACAGCAGAGGGAAGAACCACACCCCTGGTCCAGCTGGACACATTATTCCTGAAACAGGCTCCGGGAATGCCCATTTAGCTGCAGAGCAGCCTCAGGGAGGGGGTCACAGCAGGTGAAATCCCCATCTGGATAACCTAAGCACTGTCAACACTTGTGTTGCACCACCAAATTCAATCCTACTTATTGTCACATGCAGTGGACAAAATTTTGTAGTTTGGTCAGTTTTTCTTTGGTACAACTATATCTGTGAAAAATATTTGAGGATGTAGGAGCTCATTGCTGGACTGCAGCTAGCAATGACAACAAAGAATAATCTTCCCTGTAGCATGAACAGGTTTCAGTGGATTGTGTGGAGATCCTTGCCCCTCCTGATTTATATTATTAGACCTGCTCTTGTATCTTTCTATGAAGACCTATTTCACCTAATGCCCATGTTTTCCTGTTAGCACTCCTGTGCTAACATGCCCTCTCTCTGAAACCTCCTCAGATGATTATTTTTGACTTGACGAATGCATAAGTTATTCCTTCTTCAGCCTTTCACATTGATTTTCTGTGCTTTCATTAAGGTTAATACTTCTTAAATGAAATCAGCTCTATTATCATTCTATTAGTTTGCTTCTGGCCTAGTAGCATTTCCATCAGATTTTAATCATTGCAGAATGTGTAACTGTCACAAAGCTCCCATAATAAAACTGGATTCAGGGTAAAAAAAACCCACATAAATCCTACTGCCACAAGGAATCAATTAAAAGCCAGTAAGAGATTGCATCTGCTGGGACTATTTGTAATTGATGAAGAAGGTTGGAATGAGGCTGACAAATACGTCTTCACAACAGTCAGCTCTTGTGTTACCTGAAATTATGGATGAAGCTATAGCTGAGCTTTAACAGAAAATAAGAAGCCAGAATCTAAAAGTGATAATTAGAACAACAGTGACAACAAGCGAAGTAAAAAACTTATTCGAATTATAATGGCAAAAAAGGGATTGTCTCCCTTTTGTTGAGATAAAAACATCTGGGAGGACAAAAATAGAACTAATCCACTACAGTTGTTTTTATACAAGCTTTTCAGACATAGGAATTTGCAATCCTGTTTCAGTCTCCCAAGTATTCACAGGCACAGATAAATTTATAATTGTAATAGATTTATTTTAATACGTGAAAATCCACTATACTATTTTTAAATTAGGTTACATCCATCTCAGTGCTTTCTACCACAATACTGTACAAGTTCAAATGCTTTTATTAAAGAAAAATTAAGACAACATCATAAAAATTAACAGTTCTATAAAACCAAGTGACTTGGGTACACCAGGAGCTACATATATCAGACCTAGCCAATCTGTTCTAAACCTTACCCACATCTGGCTAAAGCAAGAAGTTACATAAGCCATCAAAATTTTAACATCAGATTAGTATGGTCACAAGGGCAGCAGTGAAATGGCCATCTGGAGAAAGAGCAGGGTTCCCTTCAAATGCTTGATGAATAATACAGCACTATTCCATTTTGCTGACAGCTTCTCAAACAGCTTTTTTTGTGTATTACTTTCCTGGTATATAGTATATAAGAGATGAAGTATTTACAGGCTCACATATATTTGAGATATATGTACATATTTGATCAGCAAATATCTCATCTCTCCTCCGACTTCAGTGATTCAGCCCCGTTCTGCAGAGTAGCTATAGAGCAGAGCACTTCAGGGGAATGTTCCTGCAAGGTTTCATAGCAGCAGACACACTGTGAGTTCTGTAGCACATCCATGTTGTTAATCTATGAAAACTCCTTCCCTAAAGCAGATTATGACAAGATTAGTGACTACGAGGCAGGGGAAGAGTTTTACCCTTCTCCCATTGAATTAATAAGCGAACCCCTTAAAACCTCCTTCATAGGACATAAGAGCTGAGCATTATTTGAGCAAGAAGGAAAAAACCCCAAAGTGTTTGACAGGTGAAGTTCCAGAAGACAAAGAACTGGAGGGCATCACTCAATTAATGCAGTCCATAACATGAATCTGCAGTGTGTCCAAATCAGGTAGAATTTCTTCACATTTAGGACATGAATAAAATGAAATATTCCGCTGCTCTGGCCAATCTTGACTATTAGTTCCTGCAAGCAGAGAAGATAAATGATTAAATATTATATTATCTGGTTTTCCTCTCTGCAACTACCCAGCTGCCAGAATAACCACAAGGAAGATGTCTGCAGCCAAGCAAAGCTGGTTTAACCTGAACCTGACCCTGAGGACTGGAGAAGGTGCTTGCAGTACCTCTTTGGACAAGGTGAGGTGAGTGCTCCTGATCTGGCATCCTGGCTCCGTGGCGACTCTGCATCTCTGCCAGAGAGGTTCTGTGGATAACAAACAAGTCAAGGGCTCTGAAAACAAACTCCTGACAACTGATCATGCATTTAGTTCCCAACTGCTGCTCAGAAACAGGACCTAGAAATGCCACTGCTTTGCGAGATCATGCCAGAGGTATGCTGAAATCAGGGTCATGCAACTGACACCAGCAGCAGGATCTGGGCAGCCACACACCTAGGGATCTAGGGCACACTTCTCTGGAAAGCTCCAAGGACTCCCAGCTGTTCAGGGAAAACTGCAAATTTTCTTTAAGTAGAAAAGCAAGTTATACCATAAAAAGGACTCAGTGTACAGTTAATGTGAAATGTAACTTGATTCAACTACCACAGTACTTGGAACCGTGTACTCAGCACTGCCTTCTGGAGAAGCAGCAGATATCCCTGGCACACACACAAGATTAGCTGCAGATTCACAGCTAAAACTGAGGCCAGAACCCAAAGAAACTCATATGGATCAACAGGGAGAATTTACCAAGCGTGAACCATCCGAAATGAAAACCTACTAAGGCACCCAACTAAGAACTAACACACTTTACAGATATTCTACCAGAAAATTGAGAAGTCAGCCAATTCACTTTTTTTCTGCTTTAAATTCAAATTAAGCAAGAAATGTCTGCAAAGTTATTTGCCTTTCTACTGAGATGCTCACAAGACAACATTGGTCAACGTCAGTACACAGAGTAACAGGACAGTGCAAAGGCAGCTCAGCCAAAGTCAGTTCTCACCGGCCAAGATCTTCAAGGTTTTGCTGCTCTTTTAGTAGGTATGCCAGCTGGACAGCCAGCTGCTCCTTCTCCTCATGGATCTTCTCTCTTGCTGCCCTCTCAGCATGGAAATCAGAACAATAAACCTCCATCTGATCAGAGAAATGAAATCAGGCTGAAAATTTGTAACTTTGAACCATATTTGTATATTACATGTCAAAATCACAAATCTGTATCATAATCTTCATCTACTCAAAACAAGCACACACTGCAAAGCCAAGACCTGAACTTTTCAGGAGGTGAAAGAGACCTAACAGTTCCTGGATTCTGTAAAAGATACTCTGAGTGTCTTACCTGGGACACAGGCATTGCCTCTGCTGTACAGAGGCAGAAACAAGGCACAGACAAGCAGAGAGGAGGTGACTTGACTGATTACACTGACAAATCTGTAGTTAATATAGTAGATATGAAGAAGCCAGTTATGTGCCTTAAATATGAGGCAAACCCTTTTTGGTCACTTAATACATGCTGGTTTGAGTAAAATCATTCCTAAAACAGACAGTGATTTTTAAACCAGTAGTTCTAAATACACATCTACTCCCAGCTTCTGTTTGTTGTGCCAGACTCCTGCATACACAGTTCCTCCTACAGAGCCCTAGAATATAGTGGCTAAAGGCTCTGCAGGGATCTGCAAGGCAAGCCAAGAAAGGGGAATTATGCTTTGAAGTTGAGAAAACGTATTCAGCATTCCAGAGTGAGCCATTAAATATCTCCTGGTTTCTGAATACTGGGTGGGGGAAGTAGCCAGTTTGCGAAGAAGAGCTGATACCTGAGCACGGAGCACAGACATAGTTTCAAGGTCCTCCTCTTGCTTAGCAATTATCTGCTTCATTTCATCTATCTGGAACTGCTTTGCAGCAAGGGCTTGTTCTGCCAACTCCACCTTTGCTGTCAGTTGTTCCACCACAGCTTTATCTACTCTGTCCAGCTGCAAAGAAGAATTGTGATTATGAGATGAACTCCAAATATGACCCTCCTCAAAGTGAAAGCTTGCTTCTTACTCCTCCTGTCCTTGGAAAAGGTTTCCATTTTGGTCACCAAAGGAACTTGG
>WAAG01005238.1:0-17203 GCA_013390105.1 Tichodroma muraria
ACGGACTTCCAAAGGGCACAAATCCAGTATTGTTTGGATGTTTTTCATTCCACTAATTTTGTCTTCTTTGACTGGAGAGTGTTGCTATATATCTTCACGGGACAAACATTACTGTAGGATTTCCTGACAGTAGTTGTCTCTGAATTTCATGTGCTTTTTTTTCTTTTTTTCTTTTGGAGTTTTGGTATAGCTACCTCTGAACTCAGTCCACCCCTAACTGCTGAAATTAACAGAGCTGAATAAGATAATTCAGAGGTTTTAAAAATTACATTCTAAGGCTTCTTACTGAATGTGAGGTTTGCATTTCTCAGAGAGGGGCTTGGCCTCTTCTAGTGGCCGAATAGGTTGCCAAACCTCTATGGTCCCTGCTGAGATGTTTGCATAGTGGCTGTGCTTGGTCCCCACTTGCTCAGGCTGGTGCAGGTAGTGTTATGTGTGTGCATTTACCTCCGTAGGGTTGTGAAGACAAACGCCAAGGTGATCATTGGCAACTCAAAACGCTTTAGATGTGCACATGCTCCTTACAACTGAAGTAAAGCTGTAAGCAAAGAGATACAAGACCAGAGTGGTATCAGACATCTGACTGCTGGCCTGTGTTTGCAGATAATGGAGATGAGGTCAAATCTCAAAATGAGCCAGGAGACAACTGGGCAGAGGAGCTTTATGATAACTCGTGATAGAACTCATACTGCTGGTGCTGGCCAGAAACTGAAGAGTCCTTCCACGGAAATTCCTGTATTTTTTCTAAACTCACTGCAAAATAAATAATCCCATCCTATTTATTCATAGCAATACCAAATGTGCAAAGAGGGTGCCTGGTCTGAACAATGCAACTTTGATTGCAGACCAGATAGAACTCCCCTCTGAAGTGCCGAGAAACCACACCTTGCATTAGTTTTCACATACTCATCAGATATGAAGACTTTCATGTGGAAGATGCTGACTTTAATTTACTGGATTTTCTAATGTTTGTTGGGATTTTTCAAGGGAAAGTTTCCAAATAGTTCAGGATACCAATTTTTCCTCAGCTCCAGAGAGCAACTGGAATAAACTATTGAAAAATTTCCACGAGGGGTGTAGCTGGGCTTTTCAGGATAATACTTTTCACTCTACTTCAGTTTAATAGAAATTTCAGTGTTTGACCTTGTTAACTATATTTAATCTATATTCTATTGATGCACTATCCAAGTCTGTCTTCCTCTCTCACAGCTGCTCTACCTGTACTAAATCCTTATTTTTTGAAGGGACAAACTGCCCCCAGAAGTCTTTCTCAAGTTAGGTAAGATGACTTAAAATCTGAAATACCATGAAGTAATAGTTTTCAAACACAGAACTATACCTTTAATCTAATTAAGTCTAGCAATAATTTATCTAACCTTGACTTGACTCTCCTTGTTTCAGTCACAATAGTCTCTGTCTTTCAGTAGACATCAAGTGCAAAAGAGATGTTTTGGCCAAGAAGAAATTTTGGTACATAAACTGATAAAATCCCCAAGCAAAATTATTTTTATTTTGATATCAAGAACAGGAGCAAGTGATAAAAGACAGGAGAGGATGGGAAATGGGAAATCTACCTTGCAAAAATATAGTAAAAACATAGTAGCTCGGCTTACATTCCTTCAGGTTGTGTCTGTTCATCTGGGGACAGTGATATTGAAGACAGTGATTTACAAGACAGCTGCAAAAATGAGTTCTTATAGCCCTGGTTCAAGCTGTGGCCATGCTGGAAGTACCAAGGAGCAAGGTGGGGTATACCTGAATGGGGACAATCTCCTATGTCTGCAGGTTCTCGTACTTTGGTAAAGCATGTAATTTTCCTTCATCTGGGTTGCTCATCCATTTTTTTGGCCATTGCTAGAGCAGAAATATTTCAGAAATAAGTCCTCTTTCCCTTCCATTTGATTCCAGTAGCCCGAAGTGACCTTGGTAGCTTAGTATAAACCTCAACACCAGACTTTTTCAGTTTGTCTTCCACATTCTTTCTTTTGACAGGTTTATCAATTTCTAGTTATCATTTATAAACACAGCCAAAGTCAACACAGCTGGTAAGGCTTGATCCGTGCCCTACTCTAGAAAGTTTTTCAGCATGCCCAGGTTCTTGCTTTGGACTTCTATCCCCTCTCTGCCAAAGGCTACTCCAGGTCACAGTGAACAGACACAAGGTCTTGCTTCAACATTGTTCCCTTGATCTGCTGTGTACCCATGAGATTGTTCATGGTTCTGATACCGAGTCTCCTGCTGCAGTTTTTGGCTGCTGTTCAGCAGACAGCATTTATTCCAAGATTTTTTCTTTTTTTTTCCTTCACATCAGAATTTGTACTTGAAACAACTATCTTCTAGTACTTTATAGGACGTAGGAAATCTTGATTGAGTCTGTGTTGGGGGTTTTTGGTTTGTTTTCTTTTTTCCTCTTTTAATATGACACTGAAAATGAACATCCTACATGTCCCTGCATGGATTTGTGAAACATTTACAGCTCTGAAAACACTTTTTGGTTTCCAGCCACTATTGCCATATCTTTGATCTGGACCTGGGACTACTCCAATAAATGCATTCTCTGTGCATGATGCACTGTATTTCTTTTTCACCTGATCTCTTCCATTTAAATTCTTTCTTACATTGCTTTTAACTCTTTAATATTACTAAGTGTTATGCTCTAACAAGTCCATATTGATTTTTATTTGTTTCTTAGTACAGTCACATCAACCAAAGAATAGTACAAAAAGTTTATTGGGAAGATATGAAAAAACTGCCTTGAGATAAGAAGAAAAAGTAGCCTAAATCTCTTGGGACTTGTTTTAGAACTGTGTAAAATACATGCACTTTTTGATGATGAATGTTACATTTTAAAAAAGTGCATTGCTCTTGCAAGAAGGGTCAGTGTAGGATAGGAATGGTTCAGCTTCTTCTCACAAGTGTGAAAAGATAGATAAGGAGACCAGGATCTGCATCCAATAGTTCAGGGCAGGCACAGCAGCAGAACTGCATTCTCTGTGTCACAATAAAAACTCCACACTGAGACCATATCCAATGTATTCAACACTGACCTATGAGTTACACCAGCCACTTGTCTGCTTCATTGGGATTCCAGGTTTTAAATTGAGATAGTAATCACAAATTAAGTTTATCAAGCAACGTCAGGAACAAAAAAAAAACAAAACAAAACAAAACAAAAAAACCANGCCCAACCTGTAGAAGAATAGGTAGACTTTTGAAAAGAAAAATTGAATAAACTATTCAGGACCACAACAGCTACTGACTTAATTCTTCTTGACATGGTCTGTATTCATGATAAAATATGACATTTGAAAAAAATCTTTCAAGGAAGGAAGACTTTTTTCAGTAAATTGGTTTGTGTACTCTTAACTAAGGTAGGCATATTTGAAAATTCCAGTTACCTACTAAACCCTTCCATCTTTTTGCAGACAACAATGCATTTTTTCCCATATTACACTGGAAATTCAGTCAATAGGATGCTCAGATTTATCTGATCAAATGCAGATGTTTTCATCTGAGTTGGTCATCTTGCTGTCTTACCTAGGAAGGACTGAACAGGTGAAATCCATCTGGAAATAGGCAATTACTTTCAAAAGGTATGTATCTATAAATGCTACTAGAGCCAAATGCCATGAGTGCCTCTTTCTTTCTCTGACTGTGAAAAGAGAAATATGTGAGCAACCCAGGTACTGCCAATGTTCTTATGGCAGACATCTCGAGTCAGGTAGGATGAAATCCAGTTCCAGAATCACTTCCAGACAACACATCCACATTCCCATATCACACCTTAGAGCCATCATCAGTCTTCATTCAATGGTAAAACAAAGACGGGAGTCTTTCATGTCTTTTTTTCTTTTTAAAGCAATGGCGATAATGGCAGAGACCATAGGCCAGCCAACGAATTTCACTCTCTCATGCATCTTCCTACCTACTGTGTCACAGGGTCAAGGTCAAGAAAAAAAGTCAATGTATTATAGTTACCTACCACAAAACCCTCTGTCTTTGAAGCTACTGCCTTTGCTTTTCCCCATTCTGACTAGAACTGCACATTTGCCCAAAAAGCACAAACATAACAGGTCACCATTTTGTTCAGTTTTTGTTTGGATTTTATATTAAAGTTATATTAATACCAAATAATCCTAGCAGATGAGGGGTTTTTGCCTTCTGGGATATCACTACTATTCCCAGTTTCCCTGTTGGTTAAAAAGTGTTCATCTGCACTCATTGTCATGTTTGTATCATTTGCTAATGCCCCCAAATGTGCTACCGTTTAAGCTTTTTACATCTTTTGGCTGCAGTCTCCATTTCAGCCTCAGTACATTTGTGAAGTTGTCTTGTGCAACACAGGGAATTTCTGTCTGGTTTGGGGATGTCTCCTGGGTAAAGCACATGATGATTGATCATTCAGAGTGTGCTACAAATTGGAAGCCTTATTACACCAGACAGCTGTTAGTAGGGCAGCCGTGGGGAGGGAAGAGCTGCGTGGTGTCCCAGGCTCCAGGGAGCGGCCGGAGCTCTCTGTGCACACGTGGACGCGCCTCGCTCCAGCCTCATCCAGATCCAGGGTTGTGCTGGTCCCACCACACACGGCTCCTGGGCCCACTGCCCCTGCATCTTTTAACTTCATATATTCTAGTGCCTTAAACTAGGATTCCCTTCAGAATAAGGCAGGGACAAATGGGAAGTACTCTGTTTCTTTCCAAAGTACTCTGTTTTCTTTCCAAAGAGGGACTCTCCTTTCACACTCAGTAAGTTCCAGATTTTTAAGAGTATGATACACTTTCTACGTCCTTGTTAGAAGGCAACCTCTTGTCCTTTTTCAAACTAGGAAAAAATAAAACAAGTATGAATTTTTAATATTTCAGTAATAAAGTGACTATAAAAGATAATGCTGTTCCAGACAATAGATCTCACTGGTTTTATCCAGCACCTTTTTTCCCTCTGCAATAGCTCATAGGAATGAAGCTCATATGTCCAAAAAGTATGCTTGCTGACACATGTATTTTTGGGAAAATTTAGGTCCTTGAAGTAGCATATAGGATACACATTGAAGCAACTGGGATACTTCTGTTTCTCTTGCATATCTCCTGTGGAATACATTCATTTCTCCATGCATGATTGTTTTTCTATGCCCTGCTTGTGATCTTCATCTTATTTTAATGAATTTGTTCCTTGCTCTGGAAACATGCACACATTGCCTCCTGGCTGAGTCTTAATTTAAATATATAGAACAGAGTAAAGCTGAACAGAACAAAATGGAATAGAACAGACTGAACATATTAATGTAATTAACATAGGTTATTCTAACATTTATTAAATTTTAAAGTGCACTTCAGTCCTATGCATATTTTACCTTTTCTCTGTAATCGTAGTGGCTAAAACACTATTTTCTCAAAAGAAGAAAAGTCTTGAATACTGGATGATTTCAAGAAAATTTTAAGTAGTGTGAATTCCTGTGAAATGTGACAGAAATTGTGAAACTTGGCAATGCTGTTTAGAGTATTGAGATTTCACCAGTTTTTTGCAAAGGATAAGAAATGAGACTCTCTCAGCTTTGTTTATTTGGAACAAGAAGGAAAAAACCCAAGATTATATTTTTAATGGTTTATACCAAGCTTGGCTAAAAATACAGAGATAAACATATTTCTTTTGGAGAAGTAATCCCAAGTCCTTTGTCTGGACTGCTGAATGTGGCAGTGCTGGGTAACAGAGAGCTATTGCAAACACTGAAGAAATAAGGGTTTGGCCTTTTTTCAAATTGTGTCTATAAACTGGAATCTTTTCTTGGCTGATTTTGTCTGATCAGACTTCATCTGTATGGTCTCCCTCCACATTCAGCAGAGAGAAATAATCACCTCCAGGCACATCCCATTGTGTCAGCTGAAATGCCCTCTCTGGGTGCCTGCATGTCTCTACCGAGGGTTCCTTGATGAATACTGAGAATAGATAGTCAGCTTTTACAAAGGAAAAAAAAATGGATGAGATGGATCCCTCTTAATTGTTCATCAGGGGAAAGAGCCCTGCCCCCACCCTGAGCCAGTGAAACCTGCTACAATAACTCATCCAGGCTTTCAGCAGTCAGAGCGCTGGCGATCCTGCATTCCTCAGGACATGATGTGGAGAGCTTCAAAGGGAGCTTGTTCTTCACTCAGACTTCAGCAAAAATACCAGGTCAAAGGTTGAGGGTTTGTAAACTAATAATCCCCAGATGACAGAACAGGAGCCCTCACCAATATTCTTTCCCTACATTTTTTTTTTTCTGATTTCTTTATTTCAAGGGAACTATGTCAAAAAATGGAAGAGGAAGACAATTTTTAATGCAAGCATCTATGCCTTGAATATCTTAGGTAAGGAGGGAAGAAATACATACACATTTTCACATATACATTTTAGAAGAGAATATGCATGAGCCTAGAAGAAGAGCCTCACAGTTCAACTCACTGAACTGAAAAATTAACTCTGAAAAACTAAAACTGAAAATTAACACTGCTGCAAATGCATTGGCATTTGCAGCAGTGTTAATTTTTGGAGTTTTCTGTCTATTTTCTTTTAACCATCTGAATTGCATAATAAAAAGAATAAACAAACAAACAAGGAATTCAGGTGATCCTCTCACCTTTATTTTGCAAATGAACTATTAAAAATACACAAGACAAAGCAGGTTCTGGATGAAAATTTCAGTACCCATATCTATACACAGATCTTCCTTACTAATGCCAAGCTTAGACATCTCATATGGGAGGCTTTGTAGGCAGGGAATGTAAATGGAAGGTTTGCAACAACCTAAGATTCTGAAACAGTCTTTAGGAGAGCACTTTCCAGCCAGAGGCATCTGCTATCTCTTAGCCAGCAATCTCAACCCATGCAAGATCAGAAGTTTATCTCAAGGAAGCTTTCTCCAGCTCAAGTTCTCCCTACAGCTCAAGTACCCCCAGCTCTGACGAAACATGAGACAAAGCAGCTCACTCCTTCACCCTCGGTCTCTTGGTACTTGGTCTGTGAAAGGAATTTTTTTGCTGCAGTTTCTATATGTGTATACAGATAATGAAGATATTTACAGCTATGCTAACTGGAAGAAAGTAGCCAGAGAGCAAGCTGTGTGAACAGCAGTGCTTTCCCTATGTACAGCCACAATTCTCAACACATGTAAGGTGCTGCAGAGAAGGGCACGAGAAGGAGGTAGCCACTTCAGAAACTACTGATGTCAGGAAGGCATGAAATTTCTTACCTGCCCATCAGTAGGACAGAGGCCAAATACGTTGGACTGCATTAAGGCTTGATAGCACATATTGAAAAAACATTGAATTCTCCACACAGTCTTTGACTCCCACCATAGACCAATTGGTGCTCCCCAGGAATTCCCAATGCAGTTTTGGGAAAAATCCTGTTTGATATCTTTATCAATGAATTGGATGAGGGTATTGAAGACAGTCAGTCTCCAGACAACAGCAGGGTGGGAGGGAGTGTCAATCTGCTGGAGAGTAGGAAGGATCTGCAGAAGAATCTGGATAGGCTGGATCAGTGGGCTGAGGCCAATTGCATGAATCTCAATAAGGTGAAGTGCCAAGTGCTGCATTCAGGTCACAACAACCCCATGCAGCACCACAGACTGGGAGAAGAGTGGCTGGAAAGTGGCCCAGCATGAAATAACCTAGGGGTGCTGATCAGCAGCTGCTGTACAAGAGCCAGTGTGTGCCCAGGTAGCCAGAAAGACCTGTGTTCTGTACCAGAGCCAGTGTGGCCAGCAGGACCAGGCCAGCGATTGTCCCCCTGTAGTCAGCACTGGAGAGGCCACACCTTGAATCCTGTGTCCAGTTCTGGGTCCCTCAATTCAGGAAGGACATGGGTGCAGGAAGGAGTCCGGAGAAGGGCGACGGAGCTGGTGAAGGGTCCAGAGAGTGAGTCTTATGAGAATAGGCTGTGGGAGCTGTGGTTGTTTGGCCTGGAGAAGAGGAGGTTCAGTGGGATGTTCTCTCTCTCTACAACTCCTGAAACGAGGTTGTGGGGATTGGTTTCTTATCCCAAGTGAAAAATCAAAACTAAACAGCCTCAAGCAGTGCCAGAGAAGGTTTAGATTGAATATTAGGAAAAATTTCTTCAGTGAGAGAGTGATCAGGCATTGGAATAGGTTGCCCAGGAGATGGTGGAATCACCATCCCTGGAAGTGTTCAAAAAGCATGTGGATGTGGTCATGGTTTATTGGTGAACATGCAGGGGCTGGGTAAATGGTTGGGCTTGATGATCTCAGAGGTCTTTTTCGACCTAAATGATCCAATGATTCCATGGTCATGGATTTGTCTCTGTGACAAAACAGCAGTCACTATGCATATGGGACTCACCCAATCAGCTTACAAGCTTTCTTGCAGCTAGACATATGACTGGAAAATGGATGTAACTGTATCTGTTTAAAGGTTAGATGCCCAGTCTGAACTGGCTATCCATGTTTTAGTTAAATCTACGGAGGCGAAGGAAGAAGAAAAAAAGAATTTTAATAGCAACTCCTCTCATGCCATCTGGGAATTATTAATTTGTAAGCCTTCATACTTTGACTAAAAAATTTAAGTGGGAAATAACTGCTTTGAAGCTCTTCTCAACTGCTATAACAACCAGATCTCTGTATTTCAGACTGGATAAAGCCCAGATGAATTACTTCACCCGTTTGGGACAGGTTATTTATGCCCCTACTGCTCAGTCCAAGCGGGAACCATCTTCATATGCCTAAAAATGGGCTGGCTTAAACTTTCATTCTCTGATTAAAAAATTGCCAGAAACCTTTAGAGAAGAATTCAGCCACCTCTCTTGGACACGTGGTTTAGGACCTGCTGGATCTGCCCTCTTGAGTCGCAGCTCTCTGTCCCTCTTGCATTGACCACAGGCAACTCCCAGGAAGCCAGCCCAGAATAATTATCTCCTCCAAGAACTCCAAAGAAGCACTCAGAGAAAATTGTAAAAAAAAAGCGTGGAAGAGGAAGACAAGAACAGTGGGAATAAAGCTAAAGGGTAAAAGGGTTATGGCAGGTAGTTCTTCACAAGAGGAAAAAATAAACTTTGCATTTATTCATTTAATCACATACTTCATCCTATGCAGCACTGCTGAGTTTTCTGCTGGAGGCTTTGTTCTATTCTCCAGGCCGAGAAATATTTCAGTTCTTCACAGAAATAGCTTTGTCTGCAAATTTTTTTGTCTTTGTATGCAATGACCAGAAAAAGTTGAAGCTAAAGCCACAGAATAGTGGCCCCTGTCCACATATTCTACCTCCAAAACAGACAGGGTGGTTTTCCTTAAGAATAGCAAATTTGTCATACAACAAATACATGACATGCCTCTGTGTGGCTTAAACAGCCAAAAATACATGATAGGGAAAAGAAAGAAAATGCTTAGTGTTACAAAATCAACAGACCTCATGCTCAGAAAAAATGCAAGCAATTTATTATTAATCTAACTGGTATCATTCTACATGATTGTAAGAATAGCAGGGGACTTTAATTGTTGGGGGGGCAAAATCAATCTTTTACTGGAATCTGAAGGAACAAGGTAAAACATGGCATTGAGCCCAGATTTAATAAACTTCAATGACAAATGAATCTTAATTTTCTTTAGTAGAAAGGTATTTTCTCTTCAAATACATGATTTTTTCTTTTTGACAGTCATTTGACTACTGCAGAGCACATAACACACACAAGCTGCCTTCAATTCATTTATTTTATAAAGTATAAATCCAGTTCTAGATTAAGAAGAAAATTTTTGGAACAACTGAAAATCCTTTAATATATCCTTTAACTTTTTTTAGAATTTTCTAACCCTTCTATGGAAAAAATACATGAATTAATTAAAATGTCATTTACATTGGTATAATTGGCTTCTAAAGAAATAATGAAATCCCCATGTCTCAAGCTGTAAAACTGCACTGCCCTTTAATATAAGCATACCCACTATTTGATAGATCTGTGATCTTTAATTATTTTTTCCAGTGACTTTGTCCCACATTTCCCCTGTATATTTTTTTTTTACACTGGCTTATCCGGTAGGAAAATCCCAGCTGTTAAATCCAAGTACAAGTAAAAAAAGAGACCTTTGCATTTTCCCACAACACTTCTGCTTCTGCATTTCCTAAATGATGGATGAGGATTGGTTTGAGTCCAGGAGTTTTCCTGCACACTATGCCATGAAAAGGTGGGGGTGAGACAAAACAGGAGAAATATCAGCTAGGTTTTGTTGGTTTTGACCTACATTTCCTTCTTGTACTCCCATTGTATAAACAAAAGTTTTGCCATTAAATTTGGTTTTGTATGCATCCTGTGAACCATACAGAAGTCAGCTGAAACTGAAATATCTCTATGAACCTATGCAAAGTTAAAATTTGTCTTTTAAACACCTATAGACAGAACCAAATCTACTATTTCCATTTTATTAATCTTCCTTTTCCCCTTTTTTCTTCTTTCCTCCCTGCCCAAAGAAAAATATTTCAGGCTACTAGACAATGGAAGTTTTAGTAAATGCAATTCTCCATTTCCTTTTTGGATGGAAAACAAACCATAACCTCACAAATGATCAAAGAGGAGGGAAATTCTTTCCTTCTCAATTCTGTTGCTAGCAGTTACATTTGATATACTGATGAAATCTTGATCCAGTGATATCTGTACAAAAAATGTCAACTAATTGTAGTGGGAGCTGCTCTTACATCATATCTTACATTCATTGAGGATCCAAAAATGCCAAGAGCTGAGACTACTCATTAATTCTGATCTAGATGTCACTCTTTTAACTTCAATCTGGAGGTCTTACAACAGGAAAAATCTCTTCTTTGTTAGATATGTAATAGGCAGCATGCTAGAGCCAGGGACATTTCTCCTGAACCGCAAAACAAACCCCATGTCCTTGGTTCTGCTAAACAGCAGAACTATATGTGTTTGCATGTAGCTGAATGAATTTTGTTATACATTTAGCAGACCTTGATACATCTCTAACGCCAAAAAAGATATGAGTGTCAGTGTTTAAAGGCATCATTGCCTGTATTCTTCAGCATACTGTTAATTATACAGGTGCCTCAAGTGACATGTTAAGTGATCAGAATAAAAACTTGTTGAATTTCAACCAGCTGGAAATGGCTGGTTGCTACCCTACTGCTTGGTTTCATTCTAACATTAAATCAAAGAGTATGTGAGAGA
Source organism: Tichodroma muraria (assembly GCA_013390105.1). Taxonomy (NCBI): domain Eukaryota; kingdom Metazoa; phylum Chordata; class Aves; order Passeriformes; family Sittidae; genus Tichodroma; species Tichodroma muraria. The sequence goes on from WAAG01005238.1 coordinate 11,167, forward strand.
GTGTTTAGAGATCCCCAATTGGTAAAACTGTAATATGCCAACAGGAGTATGAATGACTCACAGCTATTTTAGGAAGAGCTTGATGCGACAACCTTAAACCCCTTATGATGAATTTATAACTGCTTTTATTTACAGTATTACTTCCTGCTATAAAAATATGCAGGAATTATTCCATGACTCTCCTGCTAAATGAAAGGCTCACACAAACAGGGTAGTTTTAAACTCCAGGAAAACAAAAGGGAGCACAAGCGGAAAATGTTTTCCAACTGTAGTTTTATATTAATTGCTTAAACCACCTGATTTCAGCTGATAGTATTCTTATAAAGTCTAAAGACATTAGCTGATTGTATTGTTCCATATTCTATTGTATTAAACAATTTCTAGTCCCATACAAACTGACCACAGTCTGACAGTTTCTGTGATGATACATTTTGAAACCAAACCTTTGGAAGGTAAGTTTTACCGCAGCTCATTGTTACTTGCAAATTCATCTGAAAAAATGACATCATGCTCTCACAAAGGCAATTATCAATGTTTGCTCCTGGGACCTCTGACTTTGAGGAGAAGTGAATGATATGGTTGTTTGCATGCATAATGTCCTAATATTTGCACAGGCTATATATATATTTGCACAGAACTGTGTTTATACAGGTTCCTGTCTGAAGTGGCCAGCTAAAAACAAACTCCTTTCCTAAAGCTATACAATCATGTCAATGTGAAAAGATGCTGGGTGGACTTTGTCAAAGTACTTCATAGGCTTTTGGGATCCCAACCTGTTTCAGGGACTCAGCTGCCTCAGAAAAGAGGTGTCTTGGCCTTGGCTGCACTTCTCTGTGCAGACAGGCCCCAGGGCTTCAGGAAGACGTATTTGGAGGCACCTCAGAGGAAGGCATGGGGCAGTGTGTACTCCTGCACTCTCAGCTCAACCTGGAATGTGACTGGTTTAGAGAAAACCTTTACATTTTCCCTGGAGGCTGAAATTATCTGTAATGGCTTAAAGACTTAGCCTGGATTGTGTAAAGACAGAAGGATTTGGGAATGGTTGGGGCCATGGCAGGGGTGATGCTGGAGAAGCTCTGGTGCCTATTGGGGGTGCAGGGCCATGCAAGCAGGGACACGAGTCCCTGTTCCATCCCCTCAGCCCAGTGAGTGCTGAGTGAAGAAATGAGCACAGAAAACATCCCAGGAGGTGAGCCTGGAGAGGTGTTTCGGGGCAGCATGACGGCTGGCTGAGGTGGGGAGCTCTCCTCTTCCCACTGTGCCCACCAGCTAGCTAGTTGTGCTTCTCAAGGACAGAAACCCATCATCCTGAACTTGTTAAAATTGTCTTTGTCTCTTATGCATTTATAATTTGCACAAACTGTGTTTACCTTCATCTACAAAATAAGGGTGATATTTAGAGATCTGGTAACCCTTCAAGATATTTATTTTAATACACTGGCCTTTTAATTCTGAATCTTCAAGAGTCCTCTGGGGGCCAAGAAAATCACAACAATGAAAATCAAAGGGACGCAGAAATGTTTTGGTCCAGTTGGACCTGTGGGACCAGAGGAAGGCCATGAAGGTTGAGTGATGGAGCACCTCTCTCATGAGGACGGGTTGAGAGATTTGGAGTTCATCATGGAGAAAAGGAGGCTTCAGGGAAACCTTACAGTAGTACCTTCAGTAACTGAAGGGAGCCTGCGAGAAAGCTGTAGAAGGACTTCTTACAAGGGCATGTAGTGACAGGACAAGGGGGAATGGCTTCAAACTGAAAGAGAATAAGTTTAAGATTGTATAATACGAAGAAATCTTTTACAGTGCACGTCATGAGGCACTGGAAAAGATTGACCAGAAAAGCTGAGGCTATTCCATCCCTGAAAGTGTTCAAAGCCAGGTTGGGTGGGGCTTTGATTAATTTGGTCCAATGAAAGATGTCCCTGCCCATGGCAGGGGGCTGGAACTAGATAATATTTAAGGTCCCTTCCAACCCAAACCATTCTCTGGTTCATTAAGTGTCTAACTTATGTGAAAGACTTCTTTACTAGTTTTTCTAGTAAGGCCAATACAGCACTTTATCTTCCAGAACATTTCTTCTGTTAAAAACCTGTCTGGATCATTGGAAGGTAGATGTTCTCTCTGCTCCAAGACCCAATACCTGGCAGGGAGGGCTATGCATTGAGGAAGGGAGGGAAAACACTAGGGGGCTGTACCAATCATCAGGATGTGTCTAACCTGTTCCATGGGCTACTTTGCAAACACCCCTCTGGGCTCCCCAAGCACAGGGAGTGGCACTGGCTCCAGGACCCAAGCCTCCCCTGCAGCTGGGGGACAAGTGTGCAGGCTCTGGGATAGATGCAGGAGGGCCTTGTCAGAAATGTTGAGGCTGTTTTAGTGCTAGAAATCACAACCTTTGGAAATTTAAGCTCTCACTGTTCCTTCTCAGCTATGAATGTTTTGGCTAATGGCTTTGGCAGGAGCAGGTGTCCAGTTAGTCAAATAAAAGAGCAGCTGCTGACCCCTGCATACAGCAGAGATACCCAGCCCAGGATGAAGAAATCCAAGGGACTGACACAGTTTAAAAAGTAGCTTTGAAGAACTGTAAATGCATCCATAAAATCTGTGTCAGATTATTTTCTTTGGTGAAGAAAGGACAATGCTTCTTGTCCCCTGTTAAATCTTTATATTGTTTCTGTGGCTCAGAGGAGCACAGATATTTCTTTTGTAAGTGTGATATTAATAAAACAGAGTCAAAGGCATATTGGTGTTTTTTCTGTCTGGCTGCTAAATGGCTTAAAAAGTATGCAGCTCTGTTTTTAGGAAAGAAATGCTTTTAGGGATTAAAATTCAAAGGATAAGGTAAACAATTTCACATAACTCTTTAATGCAAAGGATGATTTTTCCCTTCAGTGCAGGTTAGTGCTTTCACAACAGGCTGATGAAAGAGGCCCTCGCTGCTTTTTTCCCCGTATAGGCTACAAAGGGTCTCAGATGAAACAATAAAACATGGAAAAGCAGCACCAATATATACGGACAAGAGAGGGGAGGGGAAGGTAAATCCAACAAAATTAGACTCTGATAGTCAACTGTCCCAGCTGGAATTAGATTCTATCACTTGTGACTATTTCATAGTCACCAGCTGAAAGACATCTAGTTAAGCAATTAAAGCAAATCAATAGAAGAGCTGAGTGTTTTGTTTCTCAGCCAACGAAAATAAACCACAAGCTTCATCAAGGTTTTAAGAGGAAAAAAATCCAAAACCCAATACATTTTTCCCACTGACAACCAGAAGGAAATGCAGGTACAATTCTGTTAGTGAGTGTGTGTTGCTAAGTGGTAACTTACCCCCCATCTGAGGGAACAGGGACTTCTGTGGGAGGCAATCTTCCAGGGGGCTCTGGGTGTGTATTTGCAGTGCCCTGGTCCATGCAGGGGGCAACTGGGAAAACCCCCTCTTCCCACCTGTCTAAAGTACATTGGTGATGTTTGACTAACTTAACAGGTCTTTCCCTGAATTCCATCTCTAAGCTAAAGGCCCATTTATGTAAAATACAACAGCCTAAAGGAAGCAGTAGAAGCAGAGCTTCATACTGTAACCCAGACCTCCCTCCCCTCTCCTTTCTCTTCTGATGAGCTATGGAGCAGATTGTTTCTGTTTTCTACTGCAAGCAAAGTTCTTGTTTCCTGAGCACAAAGGCATCGGGAAAAAAGAAAGCTAAAGCTCATTTTCTAGAACAGTGTTAACTTCTATGAAGAAATTAATTGTTCGGCTGGCCTATTAATCTAGATGACACTTTTATTACAATTAAAATATCTCCTCTAGGAGGCCCTTTGTTTGCATTTGACAGATTTTATTGTGTTTATATAGGCTAATGAAGCAGAATTCAATTATGCAGCTTATATTAAATTTAAATGACTGATTTATTGTATTTAAAATCCAAAATTTATCATGCATGTTCTTTAATGCCATACAAACTACATTAGTTCACTGCTGGTTTATATTTTATTTTGGTCATTTGCCCAATTGAAAAAGGCTTTGTAGGCACACTAAAACATGGTGAATTAATGTCCAAATGGTTAAAAGAGGAAAGACTGTCTTTAAGCATTTTAGAAGAGTAAAAATATTGTGATGCTATGTCTAGCCTGTGCTTCAGGGTCAGTGGCTCTGATTTCATGGCTTACTATTGGTGATTTCACTGTAGTTCTTTAATTTGAGCCTTTGCCATCTGAGATCAGCTATCCACTATGCTCATCTTTGTTGATGAGATTTCTTGTTAATTATTTTTATTGATCTAGCAAACTTTGTTATTCCCCATTAAACATGCCGCTCACATAATCCCTACTGCATACAGTGTTCCATAAAAAGGAACACTGAGTATTCAGATTTCCATATAAGTACATAGCTGATCACCTATAAACCTGAGGGCAACCTGATGCACATTAATCTTTGTATTTTCTAATCTTAGAATTCCTCTGAGTTTACTTTAGATTTCTGTCCCATAGATGCTTACAGCTCTCATTACTCCATGTTTCTTTCTTCATTAACAGAGAGAATTGGATGTGTGGTGAGATTCACTGGATTTGTATTTTAGATGCTGCCCTTAGGGTTGTGCTGTAATATCTCTATTCCTTTCCACATTGAGGAAGCCAAAGCTGATTAGTTGTGACATGGAAGACATCCACGGTGCAGATATCTGTTTAGTCAGATTAATCCCATGGCTAATATCTGAAATATTGCTAAAATATGTTCCACTCACAATGGATACTGGTACTTTTTATTTTTTTCTTTTGCCAATATGAGCATAAATGAAGGGCTAGGGAAAAATTTTTTTGTTAATCAACTTCCAAAACAAATTACTGGAATCACCATCATTAGGGTATATCAGACAATTCTATGAGTTTTTAAGTAGCCGAAGAGGTGCTATTTAAGAATAGCAATTTTACTGAAAATTTTACTTTCAGGATATGAAGAAATTTCATATATCCAGTCTGAATCTGATAACCAACTTTGGCCAGGGAAACAAGAAGATTTTCAGAAAATCATTTTCATTTTTTAATAGCAGTACTTGAACTCATGACATCAATGATTTATTTTCCTTTGTAGTATTGCTCTGTCTTCATCTTGGCTTTCCATTTTGGCTACTAGCTCACAGACATATATTGTTTCATATGTAATACTGTGGGGAAAGAAACATATCAGAGTCGATTTTCTGCTCAATTATTAAAATGGTATGACCAAGGGAAAAACTTAAATGATTTCTGTGATTAAATGTATTGTGTAATGACACAGATGTTTGTGGGTATGAGTAAACTGGAACTAGGAGCCTGCTTTAGTTTCTAGGACTTTCTGCAGGATGATGAGTTTCACTACCTCGTCCTTCAGTTCTCAGCTGCCTGTAGGGATTTCCCTTGCCTGTGGGTGACATCCACCAGTTTCATCAGCAGAAAATTTCATGAAATCTCCAGGACTCAGCTGTGCTGATATGAAGTTCAATTTGGTGTAAGGAAAGATTCAGTAACTCATCCCTTTTCGGTGCATCAATTTTCAACTATTTGAACTGAAGAAAAGTAGGTCTATGAAGGAGGCAAGGTGGGAATAGGCTTCTGGCAGATCAGTCCTACTTGTTGCTAACTCAGTGTTTCAATCATAGAATCACAGAATGGTTTGGATGGGAAAGGACCTTAAAGATCATCTAGTTCCAGTGGCCCTTGTACAGGCAGGGACAACTTTCACTTGACAAGGTTGCTCAGAACTTCATCCAGCCTGGCCTTGAGCACTTTCACGTGTTTAGCCATGGAAAACACATAGGCTCACGGACTTGTTAAGTGCCAATAGTGTACTGAGATTTGGCAACTGCCATGCATCAGAGTAGGGAATCCCAGCAAACAGGATACTCTTTAAAATACAGAGATTGATTCTGAAATACTTAGGTTTTATATCTGATACAAGGAGCAACTGTGTCTGGACATGCAAGTTCAAAAGGAATTTTCCTCAGCATGACTCACTTGAGGAAATCACACTTCTCCCTCACAGAAATTCCAGTGAGAAAAGTTGAAA
>WAAG01005239.1:300-26720 GCA_013390105.1 Tichodroma muraria
TATGCAAGAGAGGCTGAAATCAAGTTGTGATTAATATATTTAACAATGAGATATCTCGTGTTTTCCCCACAGTTAAATCAACACAAATGTCATATTCTATCATTTTATTATTTTGTAATTTAAAATAACAATCAAAATAAGAAAATACGCAGACACAAGTAGCAAATTTATGTGAGAGGGAACTTTTGCTTTTTTTTGCTTTTAATGAGAAGCATTTCTCTATATCTGTTGTAGATTGATGGTACGTTTAAAGTCAATATTCCTCCAGTCCTCCTTGGCTACAGCAAAGAAAAGAACGTGGGCATGGAGAGAGGTTATGATTCTGTGCGAAATCTGAGTGAGGGCTCATATATAACACTGTTCATTACCATTGAACCACAGCTCATCCCCGGAGAGTCTGTCAGAGAGAAGGTAACTAATCACTAATTCATCATACTCTCTTTGTTTCCTGTGGTGCAGTTCTTGAGATGCGTGGTGATAGGTCTCCTTAGTGTACCGAAGGACATGAATGTAAGAACAGAAGGACATTCATACAGATTTGGAGTGGTTTATTTCAAATTTTTCATCTCAGTTCAATTTAATTAGATGCAGCATTAAGTGACATAAGCACTTAATGCATGAGAAATAACTTTGCCCAGGTACCTGATTTTAGTCTCAAGAGAAAGCAGATTGGCATTCCTATCTATGAGCATGTAGTTTTCCATGTACTTGTGTAAACAATAAAGCATTCGTGTATTTGTGAAGAGTGGATGAAAAGGAGGTAGCAGGTGCAAAGAGTATTTTCTTGCTTCTGTGTTTATACTGTTTAAATGAGCATTTATTATTTATGGCTCCATGCATGCCTCGAGATCTTGAAGATAATAATTCCTAAACAGCAGCTGCTATTTTTTTCAGTTTTATTAGTAAACCAGAAGTGCCTTAGACTAACAATAGTCGTTACAATTCTTTGCTGCAACTCTCCAGATGCAACACATACCCTTACCATAGAAAGAGTTTGGTGTATTATGGAAAAAAATAACTAATTTGCCACTTTCTTCCTATTCCTGACCTGCAGTTAATTTGAAGTGCTTGTGTAGTGTTTTAGGATGCTAAGCATAATTTTAGTTTAATCTTATGATACCTTTTTTGTTTCTTTACTTATTTTTTCTCTCTTTCCTGCTGTCCTTCCTGAACCTCTATTAGATGAATGAAATGCTTAAGAAGGTACAATATGAATAAATCAGTTGAGATATACCTGTTCTTCCCAGTTTAAGATTTAGCTTGGGTTTGTGCCATTCAGCAACCTTTTTGCAGTCTGTTACTTGACTGTGACATAGTAACTGTTTCTTTGCCAGTAATATTTGCAGTAAATTGCTACATTTAAGTTTACAGTGTGCCAGAGGCTCTACTTTTCTGCTATTAATTATGGTTGAGAAGAATCACCACTGTGTGCCTTCTCCTCTAACTTGGAGGTCTAGCTGCAGGGCAGTGTCCAGCTGTTCCACCTCAGGTTAGTTTGAGAAGAAGAGTAACAAATGACAGAAGTGGCTTATTTTAAACAAAAATATTACGAAGGATGAACTTTAATTCTCAGCACAACTAGAAGTATACAGGGAATTCTAAATAGATAATTTTGACCAATCTTAATACTTTTAAAAGATGACATCTTAGGTAACATCATGAAATCATTGTCATTGAATATAATTAACGTGCTTTTGAGCCCTACATTTGCTTCTGAAAACTCTTAATTTAAAAATATGGACATTTTAGACACCTCTGAATTATAAGGATTCATCTAAAAATCACTTGAACCTTCTCTGCAAATATTCTGGCTTTGAGCAGCATTGTTGCAGTATTATTTATATAAAATTCGCTGGGATTTTATGTATAATGTCAATTGTGGGTTTAATGGATTGCTGTGGGAATAGCACATAGGATTAGTACCTAACCATAATTGTTTACTTTTGACTTAATATGTGGTATTACATCCTCATGCTCCCAGTGTTATTTGGCCATAACTTTCACTACATTTTTAAGTGCTTTAATAAAGCCAGCTTACATATAGATCATTATGGGCATTCATAAGTAAATGAAAAATTACCTGATTCTCCATTGCCTTGACCTTCCTTCTATGGCTGTAAGCAAAACTTTATACTACAAGGCAAGTTCAAAGTGCTATTAGAAAAGACTTTAACACTTTATTGTCTTCTAAATAGTGAAATATGGCCAGATATAGTAAAGACTTAAGTCCAAACTATAAATAAAACTGGTTTTGTATAAATTCTACTGTCTTTTGAAGTTTGATACCCAAGAAGATGAGAAGCTGCTCCAGGCAGCAGAAAAATATGAAGCTGAATGTACATCAAAGTTTCCAAGCCGCCAGTGCCTAACAACTGTAATTGACCTTGATGGAAAAACAGTTTTCATTACCAGATACATCAACCCTCTGAATCCACCACAGGAGCTTCTTGACGCTGTCCCAAATAGATCTCAAACAGCAGCAGTAAGTACTTAGAAAAGATAGTGAAGTCTCTGGGATACAGATTTCAAGATGTTTGTTTGTCTGCCTGTGCACATGCACATAAGCAAATCCCAGCTTTGTGCCTCTGCTGTACAGCTACATCTTTTGCAAAGGAAAAACTATAGATACAAAATAAAAGTAGTTATGACTATGAATGACTATGTGTAATACACAGTAAGTCCAACTATAATGATACTGTAAAATAATATTTGTCTTCTCAGGGGTAAAAAATAAGTGTAATAATGAATGTTCTCCTTTAAAAGACAAAGAATTATGCCAAACCTCAATGGCAGTAAATCATATCAGTCTTTGATACACATTCTAAAATGAGCTAGCTGCTACTAATTAGGTAGTAGGTTAGCTGCTAACCTACTGAGGTTACTCAATGTTTTGTCATTGAATGGAAACAGCAATATTCTTCATATCTGGTATAATAACACCAGAGCATTTTGAATTAAAGGGGTGACCTTCTCTGTTTTGTTTTCTTGCAGGAACTGGTGGCTCGATACGTTTCTTTGATTCCTTTTTTGCCAGATAGTGTGTCATTTGCTGGAATTTGTGATTTATGGAGTACATCAGATGTAAGCAATGCATTAAAAAGAAGTTCTTTATCCTCTTGAATGTGATGGAACATTCTAGTGGCCATTGTTTTTGGAGGAAGGTTGTGCTAGATTAGCTCTTGAGGTCCCTTCAGACCTACATTATTCTGTGATTCTGTTATTGTGAGGAATATTTTTCTTTGAACCATTTATTTCAAAGAATAAGGACCAAAGCTTGAAAGAAGTTGCTTATTTCTGATCTGAGCCAAAAAATTTGTCTTTGATAGGTTGCAATAAGCTAAGAATACGTTAGGGCTCCAATGCATCTCCCATTTTTTCTCAGTTATAAACCACTCCATAATGTCATAGCCATGCACAAGTGAAGGGATGCTAACTGATGGTGACTTTACAACTAGACTTAAAATGGATCACTGTCATTCCAAGGAACTACAGAAAAGACATTGCATGTAGTGTAAGCAATAATGGGATATTTAGCCTTCTCTGTCACACCAATCCTGTCATTTAGAGAATAACAGCAGACATTGTTTATCATAGATGAAGTTTTTATTATCTCAGAACTTTTCTGAAAAATGGTCTTTCTAAAAAAGACAAAGACCCTGGTTCTTGTGATAAGATCTCAGATCTCATGAATACTCACACTATTCACTCTTCATCCTGTGTGTTGAACCAGTGACCAATAAATGGTAAAGATCAGTTACAAAGATCTGAGAGGACTCCTTGCTTCGGATGTGTTAAGAAACATTATCAAATATTCAAAGTTGATAACTGCCTAGAAAAACCACTGGGGTTTTTTTGGGGTTTTTTTTAGCAATTCCTTTATCTTCTGGCGGGAGATGAGGAAGAACACGCCGTGCTCTTGTGTAATTATTTTCTTGGTATGGGGAGAAAAGCCTGGCTTATTATTGGAAATGCCATTCCTGAGGTAAGAAGGTTCTTTCACTTTGCCTAAGTATTAACTTTTTTTTTGTGAAGTCTTTGGCCCACAGCAGTGGATAGTCGTTTCTTGCTGGGATGTTTTTCCAGGATATTATCTAAACATTGGTGCTGGGAACTGATTCTTTTCAGAGAAACAAATAAAAAATTGAAAGTGTATCTTAGTATATGTCTGGGGTTTTTTCCTGGACCTCTGTTTCCATGCTTAAACTGGTAGTAGTTGTCATCATAATACAGTACCAAGGATCTGTAACCCTTGATTGATTTTAGCTTGTATAAATGGTGTATCCAGGACAAATGGATGGAGACAGTCCCTTCACAGCATCTCAGTCATGGATATACAGACTCTGACAGAGTTTGTGTGGGATTTGGTGCAGGTTCAGAGGTGATAGGAGAGGGCTAGGGGCATGCCAGGGATTCTTAACGGTCACACACATCTGCTGATTGTCTCTCTGGCTGATGGCAGAGCTGCAGCAATAGTAAAGATAGATTGGTTCAGGCTGGACAAGTCCCTCTCCCTGTGCCACTGTAATGCAGGCAGGTGAGGCGTCTGCTCTGCCTTGGGCTGCTGGGAGCCACTGTGGCAGCACCTGGGCTCAGACTGGCCCAGAACTGAAACACTGAGGTTGTTTTGCTGCTTGGGAGATTCCTTTGTTCTCAGGGAAGCACTAAGATTTCCAACTAACCAATACTGCCCTTTTCAAAAAGGTGGTAACTGCTTATAATGCAAATTTCTACATACCTGTGAAAGGCTTTTTTGGTAAAAAATTCTGTCTAAGATGGTTTCGTAAGCACATTCTGAGATGCAGCAGTGACAGGAACAGGTACTCAGATACATTTTTTCCCCTCAAAATTTGATGGAGATGCTAGTCATTAATAAAGCATTTTGTAAGGAGGGAATTTATTCCAGGTATTTCAAGATACCTGGAAAATATAAGGGATGACAAGAACATAGAAAAGCAGTTTAGAAATTCCTGGCAGAGAATATAAAGAGAGCTGGGAAATTCCTTACATGCCCGAGAGGGAGGCTGATGGCTGAGGCACAAGAGTGTGCTGCCCAGATGGAAGTCCTTCAGCTCAGAGATTGCCCATGGATGAGAGCTGGCAGTAGCCAAGCAGGACGTGTTGATACTGAAGCAGCATCTGGTAAATATTCCTGTATGTGGAATTTCACATCTGCTTGTAGCTGAGACAAGACAGCTTTCAGAATCTGTATATTAAGAATGGCTTGGAGCTCTGCATGTCTGACATTTCTCTGCCACATTGTTGTATTAAGTATTGAACTGTAATGAACGTGTAAATTCTTCCAAGCAGGTTGCCCTAAAAAGCACTATCAACCTCAACAGTAAAAATTTAGTATTCCAAAGAATACAAAGTATACTGTCCTTGTAGTCAGCTTTCAAGTATCTTTCTCATACTTTTCTTTTCCTTCCTAGGGACCAACTGCATATGTATTAACTTTGGAACAAAGTCAGTATGTAATTTGGAATCCCAGTACCGGATGTTTTTATGGGCAGTATGATACTTTCTGCCCCTTACAAAATGTGTACTGTCTGATCAGCTGTGATAATGTAAGTGTGCCCAGTCTTGTCACATTTCTATTCACGTAAGGGTTAGTAACTTGATTTTTTTTTTTAACCTTTGGCATAATTTGTTCGTCATTGTAAACATATTTAGGCTATCATTTATTAGAAATATTATTAAATCTTAAGTAGGTCTTTCATCTACTTTAAATACTTTAAATAAGAAAGTTTCTTTTTTAATCAGCATTTAAGTGGATCAAGAGATCTATTAATCTAATTTTCATTACTGAATTTTACTTACATGTTTCCCAGAGTGGATGGCCTAGGATTACAGCTGCTTAGGTGAGGAGTAGTCATTCCTCAAAGATAATAGTTTGCAGGTGAATTGTGACTGAAAAATGAGAAAAAAGTATAAAGGAGTCACTTGAGTTGCCCATGTGACTCTAGGCACAGCCTGAATGGTTCAATGTGCACAACACAGAGCTGGCACCTCAGGGCACAAAAACGATACTGATTTTCTGCCTGGCATCAAATGCTCCCATGTGTTCGAGAATACACAAGTAATACTAGTGCATGTTCATCATGTGCTAGTCATTGTGTGGCTGTAAACTCTCCGAGATAGTGGGGCAAGAGAGGAGAGATTTTAAGAGCTGTGCAGCTCTGGGCAGGTGAAGGAGCAGCCACAGACTGGGAGCTGAGCCTGTGCTGGGAGGCTCAGAAACCTTGGGAACTGTCCTGCCAGCAGCATTCCCTGACTTGGTTGGAAGCCAGACCTCCTCAAAGGTTCTGGGGACACAAACAAGGGGCATGATAACAAGATAGGAAGATGTGTGAAATCTGAAAATGAGAAAATAGAAGGCAAACTTAAAAAAATAACCCTAGGGTTTATTTGAATGGAAACTGAAGCTGAGTTTAAAAGTTTGCTCCTCAGTTTTTTGGAATGCCATGTACTGAGTTTTGTTTTTGTTATTTAATCTTCTATGCTCTATTCTAAACACAGATCCTAACTTTAGATGAGAATTTAATATTCTAAAGCACATTTATTTTAAAAGTATCACTTCCTTCACCGAAAGCATTTTGGGGAGTGGTAGAGTTGTTTGGTTTGGTGTTTTTTTAAGCAGTACTAAACCTACAGTTAAGAGAAGTGTAACTCAATAGTTAATTGCTGGATGAAGCAACTAAGGGCTTGAGCACTGACTTGAACTGCAGAACAGCGTCTTGCAAGGCACCTAATTCCAGTCTCAGTGAGATTGCACAGGTGTGCTGCAAGGAGAGCCACACCACCTCACATCCCACTGGGGCAGAACCAGCTGTTACGCAGAACCTCAGTTACAAAAGGTCACACACTTTTAGAGTAAGTGCTGGTACATTTTGCAGCCTTAGAAATAGTTATTTAAAGGTTGTTTGAACAAGAATCCTACAGTGCCTGCATGCTCCAGACTAGGTGCAGAGGCCAAAATGAATGTCTGTAAAGAAGGGGGAGTGCAAGACATGGGTTCCACTTGCTGACAAAATGTGCACAGAAGCTGTGTCTTGTGTGTCTGCAGTCTCTGCTTGTATTCTGCAAGATACACTCAAAAGAGCAGTGGTGCTGGGCACAGCACAGCACAGCAGCACTGAGCTGGCCTCTTGGAGGAATTTAATCAGAATTCAGAAAGAATTGTGCAGCAGTCCAGAGGGGTGGAAATGCATCTCAGAATAGCAGAAAAAACTGCTACAGGAGGTTAACATTATATATATAGTATTTTACTGCTATATGGTGGAATGTGTTCCATAGGTGTGATTATTTGCTGAAAGCTAAGTCAAATTTGCTTTCCTGTAGGTTTGGTTTAATGTGCAAGAATATGATTCCCCAGGAAGGATAAATTTTGATATCAGCAAACCAAAACATTGGAAGCCTTTCTTTTCAAGAAGTTTGCCATTCCCTGGTCTCCGCAGCATTCAGGTATTGATAGATCTATTGCCAACTCAAAAAGAGGGGCTGAGACATCACAAACTTGGTATAAAGAACCACATACTAAGTTCTTTTGACTTCTTCAGTTAAGTATATTTATGTAATAGCATTAGATTTTGAAAAGATTTCCCAGTTACTACTTTAAAAAATGAAAGCAGGAATACTGCAAAAAGTTGATTTTATACGGAATTAATGCTTTTGCCCTCTGTCTATCTGAGATCTCAGGGCAACAGTGAAGTAAATAGGATAAATCTTTAACACAAACATATCTAAAGTAGTAGCTCAGTATTATAAAGAAAAAGTCAACTTCTGTCTCATGGCTAAGAAGGCATTTTTTTAAGCTGTAGGAACATCCTTATTAAAAAGCCAGAAATTTCTGTACAGTTACCAAAGGTGTAAGCAGTTGAAATTTACTGGGGGTAAAGAAGCCCAGAATTACACACAAATATGTAGTTTAGTTTTTATCATGTCTCTGTTAAGGAATAGATTATTTTAGCATAATTGTAAATTTCTGTATCATCAAGACAGAAACTCCTGAAATTACATTTTTATAGGTTTAGAAGAGATTTCATGGTTTAATATTTATTTTATTTATTGCTAGCCCGAAGAACTAACTTATGAGCATTCGGATAAGGCTGCTGCACTGGAACTACAGAGCAGGTAATGCTGCCTCCAGAACAAGTACCATCCTAAGAATGCTCTGGTATCACCAACAGGTGCTGATACCAGAGCATTCTTAGGTATTCATTCCTAGGTCCTAAAAATCTGCTTTCAATGCCAGGAGAATGGCCTAAAAAATCAGAAGCTATTGTTTCGGGGCTTTTTAAAATTCTCTTTCTTCAATAAAGATTGCCAGGTAGAAAAAAACTTATCAATCATTGCTCTACCATTTCACAAAGAACAAAATGCTGTGGGGGGACGAGAGGAGAGGGCGTAAACTAGAAAGGGGTTGTAAGGCCATGGCCTTCCATGCAGACATTACTGCACAGCTATGCTGGCTTTTCTGCACTTTTAGTGAGCAGTAAGTTTAACGGAGGTCATGCGTGGTTCTCAGAATCTGTACTGTCTGCCAAAGGACATCAGTTCTGATGTCCAATACTAGAGTTGTAATAATCAGTCTATTTTATTGCAGGATTGAAAAAATATTAAAAGATAAGATTATGGAATGGAGACCAACGCGCCCAACACGGTGGAACAGATACTGCACCTCCACCCTCCGTAACTTTTTGCCACTACTGGAACAAAATCAAGGCAAAGATGTAGAAGATGACCATCAGGCAGAGCTGCAAAAACAGCTGGGAGATTACAGGGTACACTTGTGAACATAATGGCTTGTGCATAGAAGCAAGAAGTGATACTAAAATCCCTAGATTTTAGTATCACCACTCTATGGTATAGAAGTATGTCCTAGGCTAGTTATTTCTTCTACTACAAAAATTCACAAGAGATTTTATACCAAAGATAAACCATTATAATATTTATAGAGTGAAGGAGTGATGATTTGGTTTGTTTCGCTTGTAATGTTGAAGATAAAAAGTTTCTGCTGAACGTAAGAATATAAAGTTAATTGGGTGCATTGTTGTTTTATTGCTGCACAACAGCCGCTACTGCCAGTACATAAACACGAGTGCAGTCTCCCAGCACCAGCTGCTCTGGGGCTGATTGGTGCAGCAGCTCTCAGGGTCACTAGGAACCTGCTGCTGGTGCTGAGTGGTTCCTAGACTGAGTAGTGCTACACAGTCTACTTAGATGTGCAGGAACCCACACAACATACTTTTCTTCAGTTTTCTAGTCTTTGCTTCACTCTCTAAAGATAGAAGAAAATTGATGTGTTCACTACAGCCACTGGTGTGCCTGTTTATTCTTCCTCCAGGCTGTTGGAAGGGTCTTCTGCTTTCCACATGGAACACCTGTGACAATACTGGCAGTTCTGGCCAACTCCAAAATGAGTTGGGGTTTCAGTTCCTGTTGAGCAGGAGACATTTGCTCAAATCCCAAGCCAGGAGAACAGAAAAAACCAAACCAGCCACAAGGCAAAAACGCAATGAAGCTCTGCTATATGTGTTCATTAATGTAGCTTTATTCTAAGGGATTCTAAAGAACTTCACTTTGAACTTAAACCAAATTAAAGAGGAAAAATGTCAGAAACTTGCCTGGAGTATGTGAAAAAGGGAGGTGTTACCAAAATACAAACATAAGGTCTTCTATTGCATCGCCTCAGGCTGGCAATAGAGAAGATAATTTGTTTTACTTAGCATGTAATTTTTTTTAAACTATGTATTTATTCAAGTGCCTTCATCTTTTCTTCTTACATGTTTTCTTCTCTTTCTTTCTTTCAGGTCTCTGGGTTTCCTATTCATATGCCATATTCTGAAGTGAGACCTTTAATAGAAGCTGTACACAGCACCAGAGTTCACACCATTGATGTTTCCAATGTTGAATTTGCTCTGGCTGTGTATGTTCATGCTTATCCCCAAAATGTTCTCTCTATATGGATTTATGTTGCTTCACTTGTGCGAAATAGGTAGTACAGACCAGTCAGAATACTGCAAGAAATTTGCTAATACAGGTGTAAATATATGATTTCTCTCACTGCTGAACTATTCCAAGTATTTTAAAAATCAAATGAGAACATGACTTCTAGTAGCTTTATTTGCCCTAAACCCACTAATTACTGCTAAGGAAGAGACTGACAGCATAAATTTCCAGTACTAATACGTGATCTTTATATAGTCTTTTATAGCTCCCTGTGTGACATCACTCTTAAAGCATTACACATACCCGCATATAAGTGACAGTGCAGAGTAAAATGGTTCCTTGGTATCCCTGTAATTAGTCAGTTTATCTACAGACGTTCTTCCTCTTCAAAAGACACTTGTAAATAAAAAAATTCCTCTACCTCAGTTTCTGAATTTTTAGCTATGAATAAATTTGATATAACTAAGAGCCATCAGTGAAGACCCTACTTCAATTTTTAAGAGGCTGCTTCATATCCTACACTGTATTTTATGTTTATATAATGCCAGCACCATTTAAAGGTGTAAGACATTTTCTTAAGATGCAGGATTTACTAAATATTTATATCAAACCTTAAGCAGAAGCTCATTCCTTTTATACAAGAAATTGATTAAATTACTTTGTAGTATGAAATCCTTGTCTGCAAGATAGCAAACTTTCAAGTAAAAGATTATCAAAAGAATAGTTAACTAAAAACCAAGTTCACTTACTAGTGAGTAAGTGGTTGTGTTATTAATACTGATATGAATATACTTTTCTTGCTGTTGCTAATCAAACTCTTCAAGTAAAAACAACAGTGGGTTGAGCTTAGGAAGAGCGTTCATCAGAACCCTGAACTTGTCTTTGTTGAATTCCAGATGGTTCCTTTTTGCCCATCTCNTGTTGGAAGCCTTGCTGATATCGGGGTTGACAGTCCACTGCTCTCCCCTTATCTGGCCAGGCAGCTGATTCATCATAGAGAGAAATTGGGTTGGTCAAACAGTGAATCCATGCTGACTATTCCTGATCACCTTCCTGTTCCATGTGCACAGAGATGGCCTCCAGAGGGAGATACTCCATTACCTTTCCAGGGATAGAGGTGATGCTGACTGGACAGTAATTCCTTGGGTCCACCTTTGAAGACCAGGATAACATTTGCTTTCTTGTGGTCCTCAGCCAGCTCCCCTGATTCTCCATGACCTTTCAAAGACGATCATGAGTGGCTCATTTTTCAAAGATCATGAGTGGCCTCACTACAGTGCCTGCCAGCTCTCAGCACTCATGGACCAGCTGAGAGTCAGGGGTTGCTGCCACAACCCCTGGTTCCCTCCCTTCTACAGGCCCCACTAGAAGTACATAGTCATCACATGATGTTTTGCTGAACACTGATGACATCTCCCAAGTTTATCCACGGTGTATCTGCAGCTCATTCCATCCTCAGCTGTGTCTACACTCACTAATGTTTCTTAATCTTACTCTTCAGTTTAGCGTGACCAAGATGGTGGCAAAACTTGCAGTTTGTTGTAACCTCCAGCTCTGCCTGCATACCGACTTCCCAGACACCAAGAATCTTGAAAACTACTCTGTCACCATGACTGCTGGTCTAAATAAATACTACTCAAAAGAATGTATCCAATTAGGAAAGCAGGCAAAAATTACTAGCTTGTATTGTCAGTCCTAAAAATTAGGCAGGATAGGAGAAAAGCCCAACCTGTCTGCCTTCTACAAAAGCAGACACCTGCTCCTCCTCTGCTGTAGACAAAACCAGCCTGCAACTGTGCCAACCATGAGCAGGTGGCCATTGAAGTTTACAACTTGCCATGGGCTACAGCACTCATCCCTCCCACAGTGGGCTCTCCCCCTACCACCACACGCTCATGCACTACTCATCTCTTCCTAGCACACGTTTCATTCATCACACCAGATTTTCTGCTCTGGACAGTCTCTGCTGTCCAGAGAGGAATCTTTTTAACTATCAAAGCAAGGGGGAAAATGTATTGCTGTCTCTCATAGAGTTCAGATTAATGAAAGCTGACTTCCTTGAAAGCTGTTTCAAAAATGGAACTTAGCACAGTCACAGGAACCATAAACCCAAACCAAAAGCCCCAGACATACTGCACAGTTCACAGCTCTGCAACCATGACGACACCCAACCGCTGCAGCTTTCTGGCATGGCACTTTAAAAGCACAAATATTAGCCACTGCACACATTTTTTTATTGGTGGGAATGTTTTATTTGAGTATGTCTTTAAAGCCCAAATACAAAACCAAATGCAAAAGGAAGGTGGCAATTTCCCTAATTTTGCAATATAAAGAACGACTTCAGGATGAGAGGAAAGGGGAAGAAACCAGGCTCCTAAAGATGTATAATTGTTATCCAAATGCAAACAATAGAATTCAAATTCTCTGCGGAGGTTTACATTGTACTTACGGATTCAAAATTAAAAAAAGAAAGTCACCTAACACAAAATAATTCAGTAAAGTATATTTAAGTGCCAAAATTGGAATAAAGTGGCATTAAAAAAAAAAATCTGAAGATTTTCCCATCTTCCCCAAATTATGTAAAATAAAACCCAACACCCTTCAAGCCAAATGAGGTTGTGAGATTGTTACGACACTGTACAGTACACTCATAATTAAGATTCTGAAGTTGTGGGCAGGGTCAGGCTAGTATAACAAGTCTCACTCCAAGGATTGTTAACACAAGATGCGAACTGTAAGTAAAGTGCATGAGAGGAAGCCTGCTCAGCTAAATGAAGTAGACTGAAAGATCAGGAGTCAGCGGTCATTCGCCAGAGCGGCAGCAGGCCCGAAAACCACACTGCAAGTTCTGGCATCCACTGGCGGTTTCAGCATGAGGACCTGCACAAAAACAACAAAAACGTGAAAAGAAGGAAAGGCCACTTATTTAGATTCATAATTCTCATAAACTGGTGATTCAGAAAACGTCTCATTTTTTACAATGCACTGCACTTCATTCAGCACCATGAAGTCCGAAACACTGCCAGTACTATCACGGTGTAAAAACTTGGAACGGGCATTTTTCAAGAGATATTTGCTCCATAGCTTAGTCCCATGAAGATAACACATCCAAAATTACACAGAAGTACCATAAGCAACACTAAACGAGCAACTTTACGCAAGCTGTAACAGCTTCAGAACTGAATGTTTTTGACAATGCATTTTTAATTCCTGTTTTTCAAATTCAGATGATGACATCATGGCATTACCAAAGAAACCATAATCTCCAAATCTCCAAAACTATGTCTGTAGTAATGGAAACAGGTTTTTTAGCCTGGAAGTTGGTTTTTTTTTTCCTCCATGAACACTTCATGGTTGGCCAGACTCTCACATACTCTTTCTTGACTGGATATTCAAAAACTAAAGAGAGAATCACCTTAGCATCACTGCAGTCATCAGAAGCCATAAGGCTAAAAATCAGCCATTCAGAAAGAACGAGTTGCAAGCACAGACAGTACAAACCAACACTGTAACTCTACCCACCTCCACTTACCTTCACTTACCCCTTTCATTTAAGATGTTAAAGGGACCATGAGATAAGAAATTACTGTATTTATTCAAACAGGATTTAATTTCCTGCCGTTATATGCCTGCTTTGAGACCCATTTACACTCAGGCTGGCTGAACTCTGGCACCCAACAAAAACTTGAAGTGGGGTGCTGAGCCAACTCAAGCTGGTGAAGACCAAACCAGGACAACACAAATTTTCCCCATGTGTATGAGAAACAAATCAACAAATATTTCAGGTGTTTTTAATATATTTAGAAATGCTGACAAAATTTTTTAATGAGCTAGGGCAATATGCCATATCTGGCTTTTTTTTATCTCCTTCAACAGTAAAGTCATAATTCAATTAATTTCCAAGAGCCTGGGTCTTAAAACCAGCTTCCTACTTCATGCCACACACCAATAAGCAATACTCTATACTGTAAATAAGTTAAGATACATGAGACTGAATAAAACAAACCTGAAACTATAACGAAAGACTACAGTTACAGTATAGTGAACTTTTCATTGGCCAATAAACTCATTTTCCTTTTCAAATCTTTTTTATTCACCTGAGCTAAATTTTGATCCTCCATGTCACTTACGAGCTAGAGTTTGAAAGCTTCTTCGTAAGTCCTTTAGAAAGGAGACAAAGGAGACTCGGTGCTTCTGAACAGCTGGTTTAGCAGAGCATGTTCTGTGAGCAGCATTTTCCAAGTCGTAGCTGACCTTCCCCAGCATTGCCACAGCTACACAGCACAGCAGTGATTCTGAAGCAACTGTTACATTTCTAGCAAAATGCTTATTGACAAAACATACAAAACCACAACAGCCCAAGGCAGGGAATTCTCAGTATAATTCAATATTGTTTTCCATCCTTTTCTTGCTCATTTTGTTATTCCTCATGCTCCTAACTGGAACATACAAACTTCTAGGTCTTACCAATGCTCCATCTAACACTACCTTCACCACTGGCAACAGCAAGTGCTGTCTAGGGACATGACATAAGTCTATCATGCACGGCTTTTGTGTTTTTCCAGCAACCCTATTGCATCAGGGACACTTAAGTCCATTTCCTTCAGTACTTGTTTATGGCTCAGTTGTGCATGCGGGGCTTTAACCTCTTTTTAAACCTCCTTCCACAATTCCCCCACAGGACCAAGTTCCAGAAGTTCACTACACTGTGCATCTTTAAATTGCTTAAATTGCCTACCAGCTACACTCAGTGACCCTGAGCTCTAACACTGTAAAATTTGGAGAATTACCACTGCACATTCACCTCATCTACTGCTTTCACAGTTCTGTAAACAGTCATGCCCCCTTTTCAGCCATCTCGTTCCCAGGTGGAAACATCCAGCCTTTTGAGTGTTCAGTTCCCTAACTTTTTAGAAGGCCTCTTCTGTATCTTCTGTAACTCCAGTGTATACTCTCCTCAGGATGGGGAGACCAAACCCGCATGCAGTGATCCAAATGTGAGTGCCCCAAGGCTTCCAGGACCATACACAGCACCCTCTATCTTGTTCTCACCACCCTGATGACGGTAACATAGGTGGCTTTTTTGGCTGCTGCTGCAAATAGGAAAGATCTCAGAATTAGCACCAACAGCTCTCTGGAATCATTATCTCCAAACTGCAACTGCCGGCTCTGAATTCAGTTTCATGCAATCACAGTTTGATTATTCCCAGCCACCCAGACCTTCAACCACACATACAGCTTATAGTGAAGCTTCTTAGCTGTCCTTCTGGAAATCATCAGCATCAGTATCATTACCTGAAGACCACACAGCACCACTCAAAAACATGGAAATTACTGTGTGCATTTCTTACCCCACAACACAAGGGAAATGCTGAGTAAGACTGATCTCAGCAGAGAACTCTTGGGAGGGAAACAGGGAGAAAGTTGTCATCTCCCACGTTCCTCTCCTGAACAGTGACCATTAAGCTCTTCCCTTTCTTCCTATCCTTAAGTTAGCTTTCAGTTTCTAAATTTAAACTACTCTTACAGCAACTTAAGATCTGAAAAACTTAGATACTTCTAAATTGGAACATCTGAAAAGCTTGTATGTTCATTTCCCAATTTATTAGGCACTGACTTAAAAACGACATTAAACATATCACTGTGAAATTTCTTCCCACACCACATTTATTGCCCCATGTCTAATCCTCATACCATCACTAACTTTCCTTTATAGCCTGTAATAAAGAATTCTGATAAAATGAAACATTCAGGGTTCAACCATATCTTCTGAGATCTGCCCTCTCCATACTCTTTCTTAGCATAAATGGGCAATTCCCATCATTTGGAGGGTATTTTATGCTCTTATTATAACAAAGTAGTATCACTGATGGTTGTTCTAACAGTAAGGCCATCTGGGTTTGAGTTATTTAATGGTTTGACATGTCAGCTGATCTTCTCCATCGCAAGTCATCCAACTCCTCTATAAAATTCCTAGTGCTTCTTAGTTTGTTTTTTTTTTTTACATTTGATACAGACAACAAAATTCAAATGCCTTTACTTTTGATAGCCACAGACACCGGGTTCGTTTCCCCGGCTTTATTTACTATCACTGACCTTTGGCTACATCTCTTTGGCTTCATAACCTCTGACTTCCCCAGTCTTTGCAACTGACCTCATTTGGACTAGACTTTGTGTTTTAGAATTCTCTCTGTTTAATTCAAATGGCCTTTTCAATCCTGCCAAAAGAACACTGTCTTCTGTTTCATCTGGACTCTGTATATGAGGTTTCCAATTCCTCTCACCTCACTGATTCATTAGGTTAAGCAATAGGGTAACTGCATATATTCTTTTTAGGTTAAGCAATAGGGTAACTGCATGTATTCCTTTTATATTGTCCGGTGTGATGATCATTTCAACCTAACAGTGGAGATAATCACTTCCACAGAATCACAGAATAGTTTGGGTTAGACGAGACCTTTAAAAGTCATCTAGTTCCAAACCCCTTGCAATAATCAGGCACATCGTCAAGTAGATAAGGTTGCTCAGAAACCCCTTTCAGCCTGACCCCAAATGTGTCCAGGGGTGAGTTTTGCACCACCTTTCTGGGAAATCTGTTCCACTATCTCCCATCTTCATTTGCCCATTATTGCTTTCAGCACAGCCCAGTTACAAACGCACTGTGTATCTAGGAGGACACTGCTCCATACAGCAATTTCATACACTGCACGCTTCAAGGACCAGCTGATGATTTTGAATGAGAGTTTTGATGGGAAGATATAGCAACCAACCACTGGCTGTTTGCAGTGTCAGGTTCTGACTCATGTAATAAAACATCTTGACAGGGATGAGCCAGATACCATCACTGCTGGACTTAACAAGGAGCCCAAAACGCAGTCTTTTAAAACAACATGTGATGAAAGTGGGGGGAAGGAACAGCACATGCCATTGATCCTAAGGAAAAGCATGTTTCACAAGGGTCCCTCTGACTGTGAAGGCTTAGTAAATACTAGCAGTGAAGTGCTAAATTAAATGTGTTTTGGGTTCACCTGGGAAAGCAAAGTTAATCAGATTCTCATCTAACCTGCCACAGTCTTCATTACTGGTTTAGCTACTTCTAAACTGGATTACTGTAATGCTCTTTACATGCACATCTGATTACTCAGATGCTTAGGGGACTCAGAATAGAGGTGAGGTCTGTTTACTTATTATGAACATATAAACACATTAAGTAATGTAAGAGAGGAGCAGAGCTATTTGATTACTCCATTTTGTTACATGTACCAGTGGAACAAAAATTAGTCAGAATTCCCTAGAATGAAGTTTGGCATTTCATCAAGAATACATGGCAACACGGACCAAGACCACAGTAAAAGAACCACTCCTGCCACGGCAACTGGCTGCCATCACCATATAATATCCTTTCAGAGATTTGCGAGTACATTAGTCATCTGTAGAATTTAGACTGAGATACAACTCTTAGAACACAGTTCCCACGTAAGTCTGCACAGTAGTCCATACACCTTAAAAGAACTTGCAAAGTCTTGGCTTGACTGCAGAAAGACCAACCAACCACGACCAATGACATTTTAAATGCCGGAAGAGTGAATCATTAGAACCAGACTCTATTTCATTAATGCCCTATTTCTGTAATTACAGAACCTGAGGACTACATAATTTAAAAAAACTCTAGAAATTGGATCATATTTAAATTCTGCAAAGAGCTACTGCTGCAGAAATTAGGGAGCCCCATTTTTCTAACGCCAAAGCTGAAAGCACTCCAAGCTTTGAAAAGGAGAAACAAGTTAGAAGAATGGACACAGCTGGACAAAACAGCCTTAGGAAAATAAGAACTTAGTGGCAAGATATAATTCAAACATTAAACTTCTTGCTGAGTTCAGTGTGATCCACAACCAAATTTGTTTTCTATAAATGAAATCAGCCATTAGAAGGGATGTACATTAACAGATTTGTTTTCAGCTGCAGCTGAGGGTTATCTAATTCCAAGTCTCCAGCATTGTGAAAAACATAAGAGAGCCTACACATTAGTATGCAAACCAAAAACTGAAGTGAAACTAACAGTAAACAAACACAAAATAGATATGGAAGTGTGTGCAAATTCATGGTTTCTGGTCATAAAAACTGTACCATGTTACTGGTGTGCAACAGCAGTCATACACAAACCCAACAACCTCACCATAGCTGCTCTACCTTTCTAGTTTTGCTATACTGAAAAGGTAGAACAGCACCTCCTGAAAATACAAGAATTGTAACCAATGTGCCTACCAAATGTGCATTAAGCCCTCCACAAAAATTCCCATCAGGCTTAGTGTTTACAGGAAAAAAAAAATCTGAAAATAAGCTGCAGGTAAAAGTTAAGCCCTTATTCATCAGCAGATGACAAAGTTGAATCTTTATTATTTATAGATGGCTAAATTCCATGGCTGTTGGCTCCATTTTTTTTCTGCAAGACCGACAGGTTTTCCAACCTCTGATCCCAGAATACATCTCCTTCCCCGAAAACAATCACTGATAAGCTGGTGGGCAAAGAAAATTATGAAATTATTCTGTGCATGCTTACAGAGCGGTAAACTTTGTGCAGCAGTTAGTAATGCAATCTGTAAACGTGCAAATAAACAGCTTCAGATATGGACTGAACAGCTACTGCTTTCCCTAGTTACTTTAAAAACACCAAATGATACAGAATAGCTGTTGTAGGAATCCTGCTGCCCCCAGGATAGAGTAAGGCATCAGTTTTACACTGAACAGCTCTATCACAATGAAGTTTGACTGAAAATACAAGGAACAAAACCCAGCCAAAACTGCAGGGGATTCATTTATAAAGGCTACCTTCCATAAAGCCATAAACGTCTGACATTATTTCTCAACAGATATAAGAAGTCAGACCATTACAGCCTCACTGTCCTGTGCATTTCTCTCTACAGGAGTGACTGTTGATCCAAAGGCATGCATGATGCTTTAGAGAACCAAGCAGAGCTTATAGGCTCAGAGATTCCAGCAGGCAGTAAAAGGAAGGAAATAAACAGGAAGAGGATCAGACAACTTAACAGAATAATTCAAAAATATTCTGTTTAAATTTAAATAATTACTTAAAGTTACTACAAAACAGGCTTTAAAGTAATGGACTCGAACACAGATTTGGGCATAAACTAATACAAAGACGTTAAAGTGTATTTTACAGGGACAAGATGAAAAACAAATGTCTGAGGACAAATTAAGTCTGGTAATACTGACAGAAGTATAAACAGAGAAAAAGTAGCAAGAAATCAGATGTAAAAAGAAAAGGCTTCTAACTGGTCTTTGAAGATATCTTTAAATTAACACAATGCAGGAAAGAGAGTCAGTGAAGGATTTTAAAAAAAGAAGTTTAAAATTTTCAGGTGGAAATGAAAGACAACAGAAAACAGATTTTTAAATGCTGTAGTCTAGACAAAATGCAAGGAAGTAACAAAAAGTAAGTGTCTCAAAAGAAAAAAAAAGCAGTGTCAAAGAAGTGCATAAAGTGCAAAAATTATGGAAATAAAATAAGATTTAATACTTTCACTTCTAATATTATGATCCAATCCAAGTGCATCATCCTGTATCAATTTCAATGGATTGAACACCCAAATATCTCTACAGATTTACTTGCAGTACCAAAGCTCTGGCATCTGGTATCCAGGCTGGGGCTGCATCTCAACATGGATGCAAATTATTGAGCTGGACACCAATACAGTTTTGGTTTCCACACAATTAGCTTGTACAGGCCTGTGAACTTGGTTATCACTTCTTTTTCCCTTGCCTTCTGTTGCACTTACCTGTTTTAAATTCACACACAGAATACCAGTCACACCATGGTTCCCATCTCTAATGCTAGGAATGCTTACTGGACTTAATAGACTGAATTCAGTGTGGTAAACACTGAAAACACTTGCACCATGAACAGACTTTATGCATTTATACAGATCCTTCTCCAGCTTAGATTCATCCCTAAGTAACTGACTCAAGCAAAACCAGAAAAAAAGCTGAATTACATTTTCCGTGAGGATGTGTGATGGTAGAATCAAAAATATCCTATACCAAAACTAGTGCAATATGGGAGGTTTGCATGGCAAAACACATGTCATTGGTTCCCTAAAAATCCCTGCTTTGGTACCAACCTAATGAAGCCTCTGTCTGAGATTATGACCATACAGAAAACATGCAACTGCATGGTTTACAGAGGAGATATGGACAGGGCAAGTGTGTAATAGCAGCTATATGGAGACTTACTTTCTATCCCCATTAGTTATGCTAAACTAAGTTAAGATACAGGCACTAAAAATGCTCTCCTACATAATACAGAAGTGTACTAGTGTTACAACAAAAAAAAAAAAAAAAAAAAAAAAAAAAAAAAAACCAAAA
The DNA here is from genome assembly GCA_013390105.1 of Tichodroma muraria. Taxonomy (NCBI): domain Eukaryota; kingdom Metazoa; phylum Chordata; class Aves; order Passeriformes; family Sittidae; genus Tichodroma; species Tichodroma muraria. The sequence continues at coordinate 20,632 of WAAG01005239.1, forward strand.
TGAGGTAAAACTGATTTAACAGTCATATCTTTGTAATTAATCTGTGAAACTCAGTGCTACACAGACATTAAAGAAAAGGTGAGGTTTTGGTGGTTTTCTTTTAAAAAGTCCCTACAGCGAGTATCACTCCCCAGAAAAGCATCACATCTTCATAGAAAGACATTACCGTTAATGTTGTCACAGTAGTAAAAGTGTTCATCTTTTAGAGAGGGGCATGCAGAAACTAACTCCTGCAGGCCTGCACCAGTTACAGTGAGACACCCCGAGAGGTTCAGGTGTTCCAAATGCGGCAGTCCTCCTCCCAGAGTCAACGCCCTGTGGACACACAGAAGAGATGCGTTGAGAGCCCGCACGCGGCACTGACAAGTGCCCCACTACATCACCCCACCGCAGACCTACTGCACCTCTCACAACAGACACGCCTCTAATCAACCACCGGGTCTCAAACCTGGCACTTCTATACTCTCTCCTAAAGGGGGATCACCCCTGAAGCCACACAACAGACCTGAAAAATGAACAAATTTCTACATAAGCTAACAATTCCTGTAGACAGACTTTAGTGGAAAACCACTTATTTTATGGAAGACACCAGAGATGACCAACTATTTCGAAGGACTACAAAGCCATTCTTCTTCAAAATACCAGTGATTTTGTCAGCTCTTCCAAGGTGATGTATATTCCTCATCTGACACTAAAACATGATACTCCCAAGTTTGGTGCATCATGCTTCCCGAAGTTTGACCCTCTTTTTTGTTAAACTTATTTTGGAATCTAAATTTTTGTTTTCCTAGGATTGACAGCAGAGCTTCTCTCTGCCAACACACCATCTTATTGTTCAAATGTAATTCTCTAGCTTTCCTCTGAGGGCAAGAGATTTGGCTGCTGATGCAACAGGCACATGGATGTACCACACCTGAGCAATTACTCCATATGACCCTGCCCTCTTCTCTGCAAGCCCACAGAGCAGCCAGCCCAAGTTCAAGCAGAAACAAGCTCACTCACCTGAAAAAAACCACCAAGCTTGAATCACACTGCAGATTCAAGCCAGGACATAAAACTGAAGATGCCTTCAGAGCATCACTGTACAAGCTTCTCCTGTCAGCAGGCAGAAGTAGAACTGCTGGCCACAAAACCAGCTATCAGGTAAAAAACTTATATAAAATGGACTGGCACATGTTTGCATTAGGGGGTTTCACTCTCTTTCCCCAAGGACTCCAAGTAGTCTTGTGACTACAAGCACTCGTTGCAACACACTCTCAGCTCCTAAATACTTCTACCCAAAAAGCACCAATGGGAAACCAGCTAGGCAATTAAACCCTTGCAGTGACTCAGTTACCAAATCCCGCTTCGCTCCCACCTTACTGAATCATGAAAAACCAGACCAGTAACATGTAAAATGCACACAGCACAACCTAATCAGCACATCACAAAATTTGTCAGGACAGGTCCACTGCAACACTCAGAGAAACAAGCTCCAACACAAAGCCCAGATATATGAAGCATACCCTGAGGAAGGGTAACACCGGTGAGTGAGAAGTGTCAGAAGAACCACAGAAGACATCTGAATAGCTGGTACTCATGAACATCAAATGGGGACAAAATCTCTGGAGAGACAAATCGATGCCAGCAGCACCTCACGCTATTCCTCAATTTATTACAGCAAACCGCACAGGTATGCATGAAGTCTTCCCACTCCAAGAAGCTTTAATTAGTCCTAAATCCTGCAGCACATCTGAGCAGGAGGCTGCAAGTACCTCAGCCTCATCCCATTTTCAGTATGAAGCAGTAACTACATTTTCCTGACAATACAAAGTATCAGCAGCAAATGGCAAACAGAAAATTCTGTAACTCATGAAGCCATCTCAATGGTCAAGTCAAACATTTTTTTCTCCTCCTTTAACTGTTACAGGAGGTTGCATCGAACATGTTGTTCTGCACATACAGAATTATCGTAGAATCATTTGGGTTGGAAAAGACTCTTGGGATAATTGCATCCAACTGTTAACCCAGCACTGCCAAATCCATGGCACTAACATCACCAAGCGTCAAATCCAACTCCATCACTAACTTCACCAAGTGTCACATCCTTTGAGTACCTCCACGTATGCCACTTCCCATGGCAGCCCTCCAATGAAGAAATTTTTCCTAATGGCCAATCTAAACATCCTCTGGTACAACTTTAAGCCATTTTCTCTTGCTACTTGAGAGAAGAGACTGACTCCCACCTGGCTACAGCCTCCTTTCAGGTGGTTGTGAAGAGCGGGAAGACTGCCCCCGAGACTCCTTTTCTCCAGGCTGAGCCCTCCCAGCCACTCCTTATGAACCTGTTCCAGACCCTTCCCCAGCTCCACTGCCCTTCTCTGGGTACAGTCCAGCCCCTCAACACCTCTCTTGCAGTGAGNCCCCCCCCAGCCACTCCTTATGAACCTGTTCCAGACCCTTCCCCAGCTCCACTGCCCTTCTCTGGGTACAGTCCAGCCCCTCAACACCTCTCTTGCAGTGAGGGGCCCACAAGTGAGCACAGGATTTGAGGAGTGGCCTCACCAGTGTCAAGAACAACGGGATGATCACTGTCCTGGTCCAGGGCACACTATTGCTGATACAGGCCAGGTGCCACCTGGGCACACTCACTGGCTCATGTTCAGTCACTGTCAAACAGCACCCCCAGGTCCTTTTCCACCAGACTGCTTTCCAGCCGCTCTGTCCGCAGCCTGTAGCACTGCATGGGGTTGTTGTGACCCAAGGGCAGGACCTGGCACTCAATCTTATTGAACTGACAATTGGCCTCAGCCCATTGATTCAGCCTGTCCAAAAATTATGCTGTTATCCAGACAGGTTCATCAAAATGCTACTCCAGTTTTACAAAGTTTCAAGCATACTGACAGGCATAATGAAAAAAATCGGTGAATCAACATAATTTCTTAACAAGAAATCACTAAAGATCAAATCTAAAAGCATTAATACTGTCTAGAACAACAAATTCACAAAAATACTTGACCTCAGAAGGCAGATATAAAAGATTTTACTGTTATCTCCAAAAGAAAAGCTGGAAAAGGTTTTCAAGTCTAGTACTGTAACTATTTAAGAAGCAAAGACCACTTAAATCTTACCAGTTTCTTCAATAAAAATGTTTCTACTGAAATGAGGAAAATACATCCCAGAACAGCCCAACAAATAAAATCAGAAAAAATATCCAGCAGCAAAATAGTTCAAAAATATCTCCTCACCTGAGAGCACGGTCTGTTATCTGGTAACAGCCTGACAGACTGAGAAACTGAAGAACTCGTGCAGTCTCTTCATCTGTTTTTTCACTCCCAGAGTATGCAGAGTCTTTTTTCTCTGACTGCTTAGTCCTTGTTGGTTTTTTACACAGTGCAGAGGACTCTGGAAGTGCTCGAATAGTTCTTAGTGCTGACCCAGCACAACAAAACGAGTGGCCGCAGTAAATCAAGTCAGTAGAAGCACAATGCTGCTGCCACCCTCTAGTCCTTAATCCATAAATGTCTCTACCGTAGCACAATGCAGAACAATTAATATGGGATGTTGGTTCCATAAGACAAAATCCTTCAACATTTCTGTGTCTCCACTCTGCAGCATCTTCAATGTCAGCTAAATCATCTGCATCTAGCATCCACACGTAAGCAGAATTGAAGTTTTCTGAGCCGTCAGGTTTAGTCCAGTGCTGCTCACCATTTCCTCCCTGAATGAGATTTTCATTGCTGATTTCATGCAAACCATTATACTTCTGGCTGGGCTGCAGAGTAATCTCTCTGTTTTTCCACAAAGTCTTAGCGTTCCTGTTCCTGCAGCTTTTCAGAATACCTCTGGTATGATGAGTTGATATGATACCCAGTGCTCTGGAAATCCTCTCTATAGCCACATCTGTAATTTTTTCACATCCAGAGAGATCAAGGTGGCGTAGATTTTGACAATACCCAACTGAACACCAACTGAAATCAGGGGAGAAAAAAAAGTGGTTTGGTTGTTGGTGGTTGAGTTTTTTAGTTTTTGCTCAGAAACAGCTGTTAAGGCTAAATATATGGAAGAATATGTCACAAGTAAAATACTTGTATTAATTCACATAATATTCAAAGGAGCTACCCCAGACAGATTACATTTGATACTCCAAGTGCTCTATATACACCTAGAAAAACTGTGTCTAGAGAAATGTGAAATCATTCATGAACCAGTAACAATTTATATTCCATCATATATGGAGACTTAAAAGAAGTCCAAATTTGCTATATACTGAACAAATGTTTGAATAATAGATCAGACTGCAAGCATCAAATACACACATAACTTCAAGAAACAAGTGAATTATACTCAACAGAAGCTACCAAGAGACATCTGAGTTACTAAACATCAAAGTTACATCTCAAAAGGCTGAAAATACTGAACTAGCAAATTTCACCCACATCCACCCCACCAAAAATACATCTGAGATTCCATAGTCAGTTTGTAGTACTGTAACAGTTGTAATTTCTAGGATTTTGAGTTTCTCAAGCTTGGCAGTTTACACATACTGAAATGCCAGCGTACTTAGATCATATGTCCTCTTGTCCTTTCCCATTTCTCCCAGGAATACTAGATGGGTTCCTGAAACAGATTCTGTGTTTCAAATTATTCCATCATAAATGAGAAATGAGAGTTTCGCTTTAACAAAAGCTTACTCCCTTAGTCACAGCATTTTCAAGTGGAATAGAAATTTTATTATCTACAGTAATATTTTTACATTATTAACTATAAAAGTATATAAGTGATTTAACTGACCTTTACTTTCTATAAGTGATTATTTATATTTAGAGCAAGCCAAACTCATTTTCTGAGTTACAAATTGGAGTGTTGTAAATACAGATATATGAGAAGTGGCAAATAAGGTAAATTTTACTAGATACTGACAAAAGCTCACAAAGATTGACTTCTGAGCCCTGGAAATTCTATAAAGCTTTTATTTCAAATAAAACTTCTTATACAAGCTGCAGGGTGCTGCTACCAGGATCCATGTTGGTAAGATTTTCTGTGGTGTTCACACTACCTGAGAGCACTACATGATGTAAATGCAGAACACTGAAATACCCGCTGAGTTTCAATACCACAGTTAAGACCCACTGTTGCAGGTTCTGCATCCACACACCATCCCACTGACATCAATGACATTTCTGCAGGCCTCAGTAAAACTCAGGAATCCACAGACAATACACCCAAGCCTTAGAGCTCTGCCTACCATTTGATTTGAGTGCCTGAAATAGCAGTATTCCACACCACACCAGCTGTAGCAGACCAAGAGAACTTCCTTAACTGAGTAAATCCATACAAATCTGTGGACAAGTTGTTAATACTAGAGCAAAACCACAACTACTGTTATGGATAGCTACACACTGTTAGGTAAAAAACATCCAATAGTGAAGACAGAGCATTTTAAATGGCCACTATGAAGTTACATGCTTCACTTGGTATTTCAGTGATTTGTTGCTCTGGTTTAGTTCTTAGTCACAAGTCACATAGGAGCTATGAATTTCATTTCTCTTTCTTTCTTTCTTTCGTTCTTGGAAATGGACTAAGAAATGTTTCAATGCTCCCCCCCACACTCAAAAAGCTGGATTATAATTTTTTTTTAAAGGAAATATCTAACCTTTCAAATACAGAGTCTGAAATATCAGTTTGAGTGAGATCCAAATATTCCAAGTTGGGGCAAAGCTCCAAGATCTGTCTAACCTAAGAAAAGAAAGGAAAATAATCAGTAAAGATGAAAGCCACTAAGGCTGCACACAGTGTCTAGAGACAACTTAAAAATTCCCATCTTTTCTGACTGCAACCTACTTACACTACCCAAACACGTCAGTTATTTATTGAAGACTGCATAGCCACAATTATTAAATTCAAGTTTCAAATTACACACCATTTTGCTGGACACTGCAGAACTGTAGGCCAATACCAGTGTTTTCACTGAGGAGCCCACAAGCGGGAGGACATGATGAATTAAGCCATGAAGCAAACGTTTTTCCATTTGTGCTATATTAATGGCAAGCGAATCTTCAGCTGCTTCTTCTGCAAAATAAACCCACAGAGAAAGACTTAAAATTATT
>WAAG01005250.1:5537-31401 GCA_013390105.1 Tichodroma muraria
AGCGGGCGGGTCCGGCCGAGCGGGGCAGCGCTGCCGTGGCCGCGGTGGGTGCGGTGAGCCGGGACCGCAGCCCGCGCTGCTGGGAAGTGTTGGGAGTGCGTGCATGTGGATATACGTAGGGATAGAGACGGTTGTTTTGTTCACACCTCTGCTCCCGTTTTCTTTGTCCATCTTTCTCGTGGCTCCTTATCTGCACGATCTCTGCGCTCCTGCTCCTGTCCTGCTCCGCTTAGATCCCCACATCCCAACATCTGAGTGATACAAGCGCACACACACAGAGACTCACACTTAAGTCTTTTAACCTGAGTTTGCAGAGGCTGCGTGACTTTGGCTGGCTGCATGAGAACAACAGGGCGATGGTAATGATGTAAATAATCCCCACCACATTTCCAAGGAAGGAGCAGCGTCACCTCCTTCCTGTACCCATTTTGGCGTGTCCAGCCCAGGTGAGGCTGGGTGGGCACAGACTGGTGCTTTGTGGCTCATCCCTCTTCCCGGGCGCAGGGCAGGGACCTCGGCTGCTGCGCCATTTGTGCCAGGGGTACATAGGCCCCACCAATTCCAGCGCATTCTGGGAAAATCCAGGCCTTCCCCTGCCATATTAAGATTTGTCTCCTTTCGGTGGAGATGCAGAGAAGTGTACTGAAGTGGTAAGAGATGGATGGGCAGAGACAGAGGCCCAATTTGCAGCAGAGGGTGGCCAGTATAGTGCATTATCAGGGCGTGTGCATCCACCCCAGTCCTTCATTGCCTCCAGAGCCGCAGGCAGAACATTCCTTGTTTCCGCTCAACCTCTGAAATTTGATTTGACACATACCCCAGAAAACTGTCCATCTGGCTCACGTGCGGAGGCGGCCAGACAGCACTTCAGTAAGCAATCTTCCCCCAAACCCTGGTTCGTGTCTGCACAGGAGCAGTGTCTGGTGGCCCCTGTCACAGTTTGTAATTCTGCTGCTGCAGGCAGTGTCCCCTAATAAAGAGACAGATTGTTCTCCAAAGCGTAATAAGAAAATACAGAAATATTTAAGTTTGCTAATGATGTTAATAGTACTTTACTGGTTTCTGTGGGAAATTGTTTGGAATGTATTCGGCAAATAACACACTGCACATTGTTCGTGGGTATGTCAGAGCCTAATCAGATCTGTCTGGGCTGTGGATACACTTAGCCACCGGTCTTAAGTACCCTTACTAATTAGGAACTGGTATTTTACTCAAGACCAGTTGACCTATATAAGCCACAGTTCCTGATCTTATTTACAGTATGGATAATAATATGGACACGTGCTTAAAGCTATTAATTTGGCTATGTTTGTTTGCTTAAAGCTATTAATTTGGCTATGTTTGTTTAATTTGGCTATTTCCCTGAGCACTTCGCTGAGCAATGGTAGTGATGATTGCAGGCACCATAGAATTTTAGAGAGTCCTAAATTTGCAGATCAGAGTGCGTGCAAGAAATCTGCTCTTTAAAAATAAAGTTACCCATGTCAGATTCAGGCCCTTCTTGCCTCTCTCATTCATGCCAAAAAAAAAAGCCTAATTTATTTTTAGTTTTCCTCTGTAAGATCAGATAAATTTCTCTCAGTTCCTCTGCCTGACTTGTTCTAAGTACCGTAGTAATGGAACCTTTTTTTTAAAACAGGACCTCAAGAGGAAGAAGTATAGTGGGAACTGCAATAAACGTTATCAAAGCAACAGCATAGCTGGCTTTCACTTTGGAAACGTATATCCATATTACACACTGTACGCTGAAAACACAGCTGAGACTCTGTCTGTGCCAATACTTGCCAAAGTGTCCCTTCCTGATCTCTGGCACAGGCTGTGGGTTGCCCTTGGGGTCGAGGAAAGGTCTGTGACATTTTGGCTGGGTGGAACAGATGCAGCATTAGCACCCTAAATGATTCTTGTTCTTTTGGAAGAAGGTACAAACACTGATCTGCAGCTGACTTCATTTAATATATTGTCCCCTTGAACTTTGATCTCAAAAGTCCATCCAAAGGTAACATTTGCTCCTCAACACCAGAGGAAAATAGGCTTTGTTCTCCCATCCTTCCTTTCCCTACTGTTGCAGCCTTGCCTGCTCACAGCAGGCAGAGCTGCTGCCAGCTAACAGCCTCAGAGAACGGCTCAAATTCATCCTGTGCTAAGGATGGCTGGCACATCTTGGGTTTCCCCGCTGCCGTGCCCACGGAGCATCATCCGTCTTCCCTATCCACCCAGTGGCTCGGCACACTCGGTGTCATGTGCTTCCTGCACGGAAGTAGTAACTAGACAACAGGGAGCTGTAGAGGAAAAGGAAAGGGGACGTGGATGGAAGCGAACTCCGAGAAGGAGACTTCTCCCAGAAAGAAGCAAGTTTATTTACAACAGGTCAACACAGAAGCAAATCCATCTTTGCTACACTGCACTGGTCCCAGTGAAATCCAACCAGTTTGATTTTGATGAGGTACAACCAATGCTTTTGCGGGCTGGAGACGCTTATCTCCAGAAGTACATTCCTAAAAAAGAAAGGAAAAGGCAAGCCAAATTGACAACATGAAGGCAAAGCTTTGATATTTATCTCCTGCTGTATTTCATAGGAGTCACGGACATTACTTCTGATTTATAGACATTTGTTCGAAAAGCAGGGCCAAGGACAAAGTTGCCCAGCAAGACAAAGTTAACCCATGAGAGACATCATTGTAGCAGTTCACTTAAAATGTTACTCCCTGGTTTTCTACATTTCATGGACAAATTATAAAGCTAAAAATGGAACACTGGTATAAAGGTTTACAGCACAGTTTAGCTTAAAATTGCTTCTAGCTGTTTTAAATTTACCCTCTAACTGAAAATTTAGGCTCTCCTGAATATTCTTATTGGTGATAGAGCCAGAAATTTCTCATGTATGCCCAAGCATTAAAAAAGTTATTTTCCTGAATGCTGTGGAAAGGCCAAAATGCCTCTTATGTATCAGGCAGTCACTGGGAAGTAAGTGATTCTAATTTACTCCACAAATATTATTTTCTTTTGTCCAAATTCCAGAAGTCAGGCAGGGACCAAGCACTTAAATTTTCAGGCTGGAGAAGGTTAAAAAGCAACTAGAAATGCCAAATCCTTACTTGCGGTGGTGTTATTGTTCCTTCTGTAGCATATGTTCCATTGGGAAAATGGTGTATTTTCACAATTATTTTGAAACTTAAAATTCGTCTTGCAGGTTCTGCATCTTGGTACAAAAAAATGGCTCAGAAGGAGCCTTTTTGTTTCAATCCAGGGCATTTCACAAGATACAGAAAACTCAGCTGTAGAGTGTTGCTTTCAGGGTGTTACTAGCTTTTGGACACCCCTAGCCAAGGTATTTCAGTCATATCAATTCCTAGTTATGTCCTTCTTCCAGACCTCATAATGGGATCTAAGCCCCCCATAAAAACCCCACAAGTCAATCCATCTTTGGAAAACATGAGGCCAAGGTTAGGAGTCTGAAATGGAGATTGTAGAATCTTGCCAAAACTCCAGCAATTCTTAAACAACCTTAGAAATTTTCTGTACGCCAGACACACGGTAAAAAATTCGGGATCTTCTGGTTTTAGTGTTTCAAACCATGTATCTCAGTCTGCGAGAAAAAAAATATTGTTTAATAATGCGTTTATCTCTTGGTTATGATTTTCAATGCAAAAGCTGACATCTCTGTGCAGAGAAAACGTACATGACAGGAGTGCACCAGGTCCTTGTCTCCCAGATGAGTTATTCAAAAAAGAAAACCACAGCAGCTCAAAAAAGGGATTTCAGAACAAAAGATCTGAAGTTCCAACTGTGCTAATTAACTATTTTAGGTGGATATTAAACAAACCTCAATAAGCTGGACTTGAAATAAAGTAGTTACAGAGTCACACGCCTAAATATCTTGGTGGAAAGCTCAGAGAGAATACAGGAGAAAACGTAAACATCCTCTTCCTCCTATGCAGTCCTCATTCCAGCTACATTTGCCCACAAGATAAAGCCAGAACCCTCAACTGATGGAAAAGCATTTGCAACTCAAGGCCCTTGCCTGAAATTTGTTTGTAGCTCCAGGAGTTTGCCTGGCCACCCCAATTTGGGAATATGACTGCCCACAGTAGACATGTTTGCCAATGACCTCGGTTCAATTTTTTGGTGTATCGACAAGAATATATAAGTGCACCCCTGAGTATCAGTGAAAAGTTCTGAATTTTAAAATATGGGTAATTAACTTCTGTACTGTAAACAATAGAAATTTGTGTTCCTGGGTGTCTCAATCCATACAAAAGATGCAGAAATGTACATCTGGTACTTCTACCTGGCTGCCATCTGCTTTTCTTTTTGTAGCCAGCTATCAATTTCATATATGTAATGGAATTTTACCCCTGAGTGTCCTACCAAAGCAAGCAGGGGAAAAATTACAGACACAAAATAAATTTTGAATACAAAAAAATAATCATGCCAGCAAACATAGTTGGCAAAATTTATTGAGTTCTTATTCTCCAAGATTAACAGGCTCTTCATATATTACAAAAAATGTAACTTCCATCTGAATCCTTTACACACAATAAGTGTATATGCCCACCAAAAAATTAATAAAATGCATGATCTGTGGAAGGGTTGTCTTAGATGAACATTCTCATTTTTGATCGTTCACTGGAAGGTTATTAAATTTGGGGAAGGTCTTGGAGGCATTTTCAGCGTTACATCACAGATTCTTTCCACTGATACACCACACAGCAGTGTGCTCTCAGGAAATCCTGATGTCTTGGGTTCATTTCCTTACTAAAAGATAACCAAAAAGCTGTTTTGTGACAAAGATTAGGTGACATCAACCTGGACCATCACAGGGCTGTGGAACAGGAGGGGTTGGAGAAGCCATGCAGATGCAGCCAGATGCATCTGTGAGTGTTCCCCCACAGCCTGAGGAACTGCTGGGCTGCAGTTCATCCCATCCCAAATAGCAAGCACACCTGGGAGATAGATATGGCAAGATCCCGTTTACACGCTCCACTTAGAAACTCAACTTATAAGAATTCAGTAATGTGAGAGTTTTGTCTGCTGGCTGTATCAGGACCACAAGTGACTAAGTCAGAGGTAGCCTTCTGCGGCTGCAGAATGTCCACTGAGAGCTCCTGCTCCCTGCCCATCTGCATAGGAATGGTGAGCAATCAGCTGGTGAAACCACTTTTAGAGCAACAACAATAAAATCTTCACTTCTAGGATGTCTCAGAGTTACAGCAAAAAGCACTATGCTCTTGAAAAAAACGTAGTGTAACTCTCCTTCACTACCTGATTCATTACACTTTACCTGCCTGGTCCATGAACACAAGTCCTCTGAAAATTAAAAGGAAGGGACATGTGGTTTTGGAGCCACTAAGAGCCTGGTGTTAAAATGTGTTTTAGAGACAGATTGCTCACTCAAGCTTGAGAAACTATTAGGAAACTATTTACTATTTAGGAAAACCAAATATTTACTATTGAGGAAAACCAAATATTTAGTAACAGCTTGAAGTTCCCAATTTCTCTCTGAAGAGGTTATCAGCAGGAAGAGAGCCTTTAAAGGTCTACATGCATTTGATGGGGAAGATGCTGGCTGACCTCAGCTTAATTAAAAATCAGCAGGATTTTTAGTTTTTGTTTATACTGAGTGACAATAAAAGATTCCTGCCCAAGACCCTGGCTGTGAGAGTACATTATGGAAAATGCATTGACATTCCAGCAACGTTAATCATTTTAACAGGAAGTCAGACAGACAGACAGACACCAGGGACTCTCCTTGTTGGAGCTCCTGTGTTGGGAAAGCACTCCAAGTGTTCTCCAAAGACCCTTTTGAACAGTAATCTTTTGCATTACTGCTACAAGATATAAACTATTTCAGCTTTTAGCTATTTATTACCTGCAAACCCAGAATCTTTCACAGAAAATTATCTCTCTTTTATAATCAGGGCAGACAAACTTAGTGCCCATATCAACCGCCAGACAGTGGGCAGCTCCTGTGCCAGGACAGCCCCAGAGCACGTAGAGCTTTCTGCATGTGAGTGCCAACTTCTACTTCATCCAGATGTTTAGAGAGCAGGGGACAGCCTGGCCTTCTGCCCCCGCCTCCAGCCTGCACACTGACCAGCTCAGCACCACGCCCAGCTCCTGGTGGCACCGCAGGGAAAGGAGGGCACTTGGCACCTCCAGCAGTCACCCAGCACCTGACATCCCTGAGGTGTCCACAAATGCATTCATCAGTGTGTTTCACTGGAGCAGCAGTCACATGGTATCAGCCCAACAGCTGTAGTGTCGACCTAGAAATTGTTTCTCTATCTTGTGAGTACCCTGTGGCTCTTAAATATAGGATGACAGAACTTATTTTGGAAAAGACCTTCAAGATCATCAAGTCCAACTGTTAACCCAGCACTGCCAAGTCCGCTACTAAACCATGTCCCGTGGTGCCACATCTACTTTTAAATACCTCCAGCAATGGTGACTCCAGAATTTCTCTGAGATGCCTGTTCCAACATCTCTGAGATGCCTGTTCCTTTCAGTGAAGAAGTTTTTCTTAATATCCAATCTAAACCTCCCCTGGTGCAACTTGAGGCCATTTATTCTTATCTGCACCAATGCAGCTGGGAAAATAAATGTGAGGGAACAGCCCATGAGAAGCAGTCTCACTACAGCAATCCATACAGCAAATAGAAATCCATACATGCAAAATAGATCCCAGCTCTGCCAGAATGGCACTCAGACTGTTTAAGCCTTTGGAGATAATCCTGTATTTCCAATGAACTGCAAACACAGGGTGAACACAGTATTTGTGTCCCTTAAGACCTCAGACAGTAGCAACAGTTCATAGCTTTTAGAAACCTTAGGAGGGGAATGAAGTGGAAATAACTTGGGTCCTGGGAATAACTGTGCATTGAGTGCTCTCTCCTCTCTGCTGGCTGTACAACAACCCCGGGAGCAATGCACAGGACAAAGGTGATGTTGGATGCCAGAAGGCAGACTCAGAGCTGCTGAAAGACACAGGGCAGTTTCACACGCAGGTGAAAGACCATCACAGCCACGAGCTGGCTGGCAGCATCAGAGTACCGTGCTCAGAAACATGCCTGCATCCCTCCTCCCAGCCTAAGTGAAGGGATAGGGAGAGCTCAGACTGCCTCCCTTTACCCAGGCAGGTTTGGCAGTCATGGTGACTCTCTTGTCAGCTCAGCTACTGCCAGGATAAACGCCAGTGATGGAAGCAAAAGGTCTTGTTCCCCTTCTTCAGACCAGATGGAGGTGATAGAGCAGCCAGAGTCTGGGGCAAGAACAGAGCTGGGTGATTTGGGATGGCTATTGGCAAAGGTGGAGCTCCCACAGCTCCCTGACAAGGGGTTGGCTTGGGAGAAGTTGCATTTTTTGAGGAACTGAAGACACCTAGATGTTTGGGAAATTTTCTTTCATTTAGAAACACCAAACTGTTTCACTGAGAATGTCATACTGAGCTTTCCCCTAAGAAGTGGGAAATATTTGTTTTTATCTGGGGAATACTGAAAAACAATTGTGCCTCTAGTTTCAAAATGGACAGTTGTGTTTCAAAACAACAGCTTATAGGAGGCTTAGCTTCAAACTGCTATGTGACTTCTCTTTCTCATGTTTTGTTTTCTCTTTTTCAAAATAGAAAAAATCCCACTGTCTCATTATCACTCCAAAGAGAAACATGGGCATTGATATGTTTTGTGGCAACCACAGACAATTCTTCAACCCTGCTAGTATCACTTTTCCTTCTACATTGATTCAGATACTGGAAAATGATATTTGGAAGAGAGAGCAGAAGGCCAAGGCTCATGCAATCCAATTATAACCCTGCTGAAATAACTTCCAGGAACTTTGCAAAGACTAACCTGATCAAGCCTTGTAATGGCAACAGGGAAAAAAATAACAGCAAGAGGAAAAGAAAAAAAATAATAACCAGCTTTTACCTTTTCTAGGATGACAGACTGTGTTCCAGCAAAGTTATGGAGCAGCATGTCCTGAACATCTACAGTGCACATATGAAAGCCAGGCAGCTGGGATCAGGCTGCAGAATTGAGCAATCCAAACCCTGTCTATCAAATTTTCTTACAGCAGGATGAGAAAGTTCCAAGATTTTAAGCAGCGCTACAGCCACTGAGAAATGCAGAGCTTGGATTTGTTAACCCTGCCCTCCATATGGTGAAATGGCTGCTGTGATTCCCTCAGCCCACTGGTAAGTAGGCAAGGACCACCAAATTAACTTACCAGTCACCAAAGGACTGGTAATAGGCACATTTTCCAGTTAGCACCTTCCTGGTCCACACTGGGACTGGCAAACACAGGAAAAGTCTTTGCTGCAATGGCTCAGCAATTGCCTCAGACCTCTTCCAGGTCTATGGCACTCTTTCAGTCCTACTGTCTTCTGTCATGTTTTATTTTAAGATATTGGTTTTTAATGAGTGGAAAGGGTGTATTTTTCCCCATTAGCTGGGTAAAATTTGGCATATACATATCTGCTTAAAATAGTCCACAGAGAGAAAAAATACCTCACAAGATCATACTTTCTTCCATAATTCAAAAAAAATCCCACTGTACTGGGTAATGGTGTGGCAGTGGCTGTTCTGCTCCACTACCTTCACCACTCCTCCCTCAAAGCTACAATGCTTTCCTTGGTCCTCGTTTCACTAATTTTCAGGTGTACTTTGGGGTCCCTTATATTACTAGTCTTTACTAACTAGCACCCCTGAACCTCTGAGATGAAGAACCATAAAAAGAAGTCTCCTTTGGGAGAATCTTGAGGAAAAGGCTAGGAAATCTCCCACATCCTCATCAGAGGCACAGCTGGAACGGAACAGTTTTCTAGTTCGCTTTTGGCAAAGACACCATGCTCCTAGATGTAAGTGCTCACAAGTATGGTTACCTTTTCATCTTAAACCACTGAACACTTAGATAAACTTCAAAACAATCACTCATGTTCTTTAGGGGATTCCTGTGGAGCTGTGATGCAGGAAACAGGTGTTGAGCCTAGTTAAAGTCCCACATACAAAGGAGACACTCTGTGAAAGTTTCTGACTCGTACAGGCAAGGCCAGTTGTTCTGCTGCGCCAGCTGCTGCACAAGGGCTCTCTGCTTCTCCTCACATTGCTGAGACATGGACACAATCCATGGAGTGAAGTCCAGCCTAATCCAGGCAAAAAGTCATCTAAAAGTTCGTGAAATGTGTTGAACTACAAAATGGGGGGGTGGGGGTGTCGTCTAATGCCTTTGCTAGCTTCATTTTCTCAGGAGAGTGGCAGAAGCTTTTATCAAAGAAGAAACAGAGCAGAAAACAGCACCTTTCAAAAGACAACAAACCTTGAAATATAGTAACGTATGAATAATAAAAATAAAGAAAATGTGGTAAGAGCTGCAAAAACACTCTTGGCACAGATTAAAGTGGCTTCAGTATCTTCCCAACAATGTCTTCATTGCAGGAAGCCAGAATTACAGACATCTGTCAATATGCTCCACTTGTGGGATTTTGCAATTTTCATTTTACTCCTGCAAGGATGTTTAGCCAAGAAAATGAAGTTTTGGAGTTTAATCTTAACTCATTTCATATCTATCCATGTAGAGGAATGGAAGCAGTCAGAGGTTACAATGAGTTAGCTTCAGACAGTTTCCACATAGCCAAATCAACCACCCTCTGGTTCTGCAGAAATCAGAGCAGATTACCTCACCAATGGCCACCAGCTTTATCTTTGTGTTTCTTAAAGAGCAGGACAGATTCCATGGCCTGCAATAAACCAGCTGAGCCATGGCAAACAAAGCCACAATACAAAACTGTATTATTGTACAACTTGAAAAGCAGACCATGAAAATGACTGTCCAGGACAGAGGATACCAGTCTCCTGTTGCTGACAGCTTCTAAATAACCTAATTACTCAGCCCTTTGAGAGCAAAATTAAAAGATAGATTCAGAGGGGGTTGGAGGGATGCTAGTCCAGGTAACTCTGCTAGTGAGCAAAGAAAGGCCCCATTCTTCTTTATTTGGCTGAACTGAGCCTCATCTTTTAAGTGCTGAGAAACTTCAGAGAAACCTTTTAATAGGTCTCTGGCAGCCTGGTCCCGAATGGTGTCCTTTCCAGAGGAAAGGCAGTTGCCAATGCCAGGGAACGGGTCTTGTTGAACCAACCCTCCAGACCAGTCCCAGAAATCACTGCATTTTCAGCCAAGCCCTTCATCACTTTGGGCTGTTGTGCCAGTTTGGGCTGGGGTTGAGTTAACTTTCCTCAGAGTGGCTGGTACAGGGATGTGTTTTGGGTTTGCTTTCTGCACAAAACCGTAAATTAATGAAACACCTCGACTCTGTGTGTGGATTGGCCTCTTGCACACCTGGAGAAAGAAAGTGAAAGAACCTATTTTGGAACAGCAGCAGCCCACATGTGCTGGTCAAGAAACACCATCTCTGGATAAATGTCACACACATGAATTGTCAATGGATGTGCTGCACTCATCAGGAGCACAGGAGGGATTATTTTGGACAGCGCTGACATCTGCTTGTGCACATTATACACCACATTAGCCCACTGCATGTGCACTCACCATTGCTTCCACTCAGCACAGAGGTCCTGTGTAGTACAGAGCTGAGTTTCCACCCTGACTTTTCCAGGCAGGAATAATGACCCCTAGAGAAACGGGAAGTGAATCTGGTGATGTTGTGATTGGAACTCCCCACACGGTGCTCCATTTAGCTTGTTCCCACAGCACTCCATTTATTTGCTTCCTCACCCTTTGTTGTGCGTCCAGAAATGATCTGAGCACAAAAATGCTCTCCCTATATGTTTATAACAATAAAGCCAATGCCAATCAGCACTTCAAAGCTGCCCTCTGCCCTCTCCAGGCAGTGCACTTCACAAAGACAGATCTTCCTGCTAGATAACCCCAGGTCCATTTCACAAGTTCACCAGTGCTCATAGGCCAAGCAGACCTAGGAGGCTCCAAGCAACAGTTTTAATTCCACACAGGAGACGCAGCATCCCATGTACACACATTTCTGTGGAATTCACTTAACAGGGTCATGCTGACCCTTAGTCTACATCCACAACTCAGAGGGTTTGACAATGGTCAACAAAATTTGGCAAAGAGACAAACTTCTTGGGGGTACAAAGTTCCTACAAGGTTTGTGGGAGTTTGTGGACAGGTAGATGACACTGTCTCCATCCCCTCTCAAGGCCACCAAGAGGAGTCACACACCCAGCTGCTGAGTCTGATGCCAGCAGCTATCCAAACATGATCTATCCAGACTAATCTTGCCTAAATGATAATCCAATAGGCTCCGGGAGGCACCATGGAAGGGAGGTGGGGAATTACAGGGAAGTCACAGGGACACAAAAGAAAACCAAGGTGCTGTGACAGGCAGAGCCCAGAAGGTACATGGAGGAGCTGGTGGTACCATGACAGAGATCAGGAGACACACTGGAGCTGGAAATGCAGGACTGGGATTGCTGGGCTGTAATGGGAGCATCACAGGACATGGGTAGGAGATTGGTATTGCTGTGATGAGCAGATCATAAATCCCTGGAGGAAAAAAGCATTATTTGTTGTGTTGCTTATGAAACAACATCTATCAATGTGGGACCACGTACTTTAAGGTGTGATTGGGCCAACAACGAACCCAGCATCCATTTGCACTCTTGAGTGACAAAGCACACAGCCCTGGCACAGCCAAAAGAGCGGATGCAAAGTCCATGTGGGAACATTAAACCAGTTAAACCCAGTGTCCACACTCTGCTGCAGAAATACAAAATACACGCGAGCACCTCGCCTGGACTGTGGCGCTGCGCTGCCCGTCTGCTCCGCTCCAAATGGGATGAACCCCACCAGACACGGCGATGGAGTCAGGATACCTTCGGGGGGGCTGAGGAGGCAGGGACACGTCAGCTGATATTCCCTGGCAGCCAGGGCGGCCCAGGTGCAGTAAGTGCAGACAGCCACGGGGGCCTCGCAGCAGATGGAGAGGACAGCGGCCACGGGGAGGGCTCTGCCGCTCCTCAGCACGAGTGGCTCGGTCGAGAGGGACTGAGCAGGGTGGGGAGCACAAACAGCCAGCCCAGGCACAGGCTGTGTGCTCACCCAGCCCGTCTGCCTGGTGATATCTGGGGCAGCAGGGGCTCAGTCACATTGCCCATACTGTCACTTCTCCGTGTCTCACCCACTGCACTTCCAAAAGAGGGGGATGTGGCCCTGCTTCCGCACGTGTCGCTGTTGCTTCGTGGTCATCCAGGCAGCCGCACTCGCCCTTGGACCGGGCAGCTGAAGGTTTGCTCAGCCTCAACACAGCCGGTGCTCTGCCGTGGCAGGCTGGGCTCGCCTGAATCACTGCCCACAGACACCACACAGCCGCCTCGCCCGCCCTTGGAGGCAGGTACAAGGCATATTACCTCACCCAGACACTGCAGACAAAATCCATATATTTTGATTCTGCAGTTTTGGTAGGACATCAGAGATGCTCCTCCAGACTCCTTGTTCTCAGTGGTGTGCCTCAGAGGCACTCCAGTGCCTCATCATTTCTGCTTCCTCAGGGGAACCCCACCCCCGTTTTTATCAGCAGACCTGAGCAGGGTAGTGGCACTGACCTCCTGTGCTCGCACCAAGCAGCACCTCTCTGAGCACAGCACCAAGCATCTGGGGAGATGGGTACCAGCTCCTGCCCCATGGTTCATCAGGACCATGATCCTCACTGTGGGTTCTCGTTGTTTTGTCATTCACAGTAGCTCAAAAGGGCATAAAAATCCACTAGCTCCTGGAGGAGGCACTTGGCACTCACTGCATGGTGGGGCCACCACCCAGTGCACTCAGGGTTTACACACCCATGCCTCAAGAGATTCACACTGAGAGAAAAGCCAACCCCAGCAGGGAAAATGAACAGATAGATAACCACCTGCTGAAGAGGAGAATGTTGAGACAACTGGGTGCTATGGCAATTCATACCCTTTCTTTGATCTCAGCAGTATCTTTGTACTGCGTATAGAAAGCAAAGAGGAGAACAATAAAGCTTTATGCTAAGCCAGTGACTTTCTCAAATTCACTTTCCTGCTGTGTAATGGGAACAGAGGATTGAACCCCAGCCTGCCTTAATGAAAAACAAACAAAAGCAGAACTTCATAAGTGATGAAAGTTGCATTTCCAGGCAATTATTTATTTGCTTTTGCCTCTTAAGAGCCTATCTATGCATTGCATAGGAGTCTGTTGGAAGCACCTCCAGTAACAGTCTTTAGTCAATTTGTCTAAACTCTTACAATGATAAACAGCAGGAATAAGCAGCATTTCTTCCACTTGGCCTCACCACCATCTCCTCACTTATTCCCATGTCAAATTCTGGAAAAACTCAGAGCACTTTGTCCCAGAGTTCAGGAGCTTCAGGCCCTGTTAATCCCTGGCTAAAAACAAATTTCAGAAGGCCCTGGAAGGGTCATCCATCAGCAACCCTACAAAGACTATTTCAGTGAGCACAGATAGAGGAGCCCTTTCTTTGTTTTCCATGTATATCTGCAAGGTAAAAAGACATGGGGAGTCCTGCAAAGTGCAACCAGATCTGCTGTTTGTAGCATCCCAAGGAAAGCTGGTGGCTGAAGGTATGATGGAGATTGAGACCTACCACTTTCCACACGGCTGCAGGCAATCTGTGCCATTCCCCTCTCTGAGATGGAGGTCACCTGGCATGTGTGTGATCTTCAAAATTGATGCCAAGGCTGAAAAGACAACTTGGGTTGCCATCAACTATCCCAAAAACTAAATTTGGACTGTGTCCTTCCTCCAATACATCCTTGGCCACTTCAGTGTCCTGTGTTACCTAGGGGAAGGCATGGTTTATCCAGACATCCTGAGAGGCTTGCAACATGGTTCAGCACACACACTGATGCTGCTAACGCCAACCTTTGTGTGGGGATGGAGGGCATCACAGTGTGCAGCCATGCAGCTCCCCCAAAGCCATCCTGCCTTCCCCAGCCTCTCCAGGCCAGGTGTTAGCCTGGGCATGCAGGCAGAAATCCAAGCTTTATATTAAATTCCCCTTTTGAGGTAAAGTTACAAAATGACTGCTGAAGATCACCGATGTTTTCCAGCTCAGAAACTACACTTCAGAAACTCCTCACTGCACAGCAGCACCACCAGTCCTGAGTGAGCACCTGGAAGAGTTTCCTGTGCAGAGCAACAACTTTATTTCCAGTGCCTGCTGCCCACCCCCAGTACTGACTGCAGGGACTGGGGCACAACTCACGCAGCCAAACTAGCAGCACTGGGAAAAGGCTGCTGCTTCTGACCCTTGTTATGTGTCAGGGATGCCAAGGCAGGGTGGGAGTGACACTGCATTTTCCTTTTCTGGAACTCCAGTTCACCTACTCCGTGACTCAGCTCGGCGCCGCAGGTCTAAGGAGAGGACAAAGCCGGTTTGTTTTGCCATGGGCCCCCTGCCAGGCTCACCCTGCCCACGGCTGTTACAATGCCAGCTCTCTCTGGCCCGGGGGAAGCAACTCCGTGCCTCCTCCACCAGCCTCAACCACACTCCTGCACCACCAAAAGCAGCTCCGGGCCTGCTGCTGCAGGGCCCAGGGACATGGGCTGTCCCAGAGCCCCATGGCCCCCGAGGGGCTGCACATCCTCGGCATTGCCCTGCCCACACAGGAGCTGCAGGATGTGTGTCAAAGGTTTCTGCCACAGCAAAAGGGATTCAAACACTCAGGAATCATCCTACTGCAAGGCTAAGGCTGAACCAGAGCAATGCCACCCCCCTGCAGAGACAGGGATTTTGCAGAGACTAGTTAATATTCCCCCTTTTTTGCAAAACCAGTGTTTTCATCCAATGCTAAGGATTCCATAGAGAAAAAGAACTAGGTCAAAACTTTGCAAACATTAGGATGCTGCCTGACTTCTTACCCGGAGCATCTCCTCACATAACTGCATTTCCAAGCAATAATGGGAAGACTTCTCAACACGCAGGCAGGAGAAACATATGTAAGGCTGCTTGATATCTATCACGTTTAGTATCTCCAGTGACATGATTATTAATCATTAAATGAATCACACTAATATTCTGACTATTGCACACCTGTTCCCTAGCACCATCTGGAGGCAAACTCCATCCTTCACCCCATTTAGTGGTGGAAGTGGAAATGGTGCCTGTAGATCCAGGATACAGAATGGCTCTAACTCCTCTGGGTCAAACATTCAGCTAAGACCCAGGTGTTTGCTGCTGGAAACACATGCTGTAATAGAGCCAAATTGTGCAGGTTTGGTTGTTTGCTGCAGGCTGAAAACTGTTTAGGAACACACGTTTAAACTTAATAAGCTACTTCTAGTCAAAAGGCAGAACAGAGCTGTTCTGATAAGGACAGCAAAAAAACCTCCTGACAGTGTGGTTTTAAGAAACTGAGGAAGACAACGTAGAGGAAAACAAAACCTTAGGACGGGGTATCACTTGCAATGCAAGCTTTAGCCCCTTGCACCCCCTGGGGTGGTTATGAACTAAGTTAATGCTTGTGTATTCTCTTCATTGACCGGGTAAAACTCCCCGTGGTGAGCAAAAACCTCCACTTCCTTAGTGGCCCTCAGAACAGTTGGCTGCCATGTAAAACCCAACTCATTCAATTGCTCGTTTATAACCAATGAAGTTTTGATCAATATTTCACAGGCCCACATGCACACAGGTGCTGTGAGGGAAGACCAGATTCAGTTTTAAGACACTGGACAACATAGCTCAATCCACAGAGACCGCCTCCAAGATACCACAAAACTGAGCTTGTCTCTCTTTCACAGCCTGTATCTCCTGATGCTGAGCAGTCAGAAGACTGAGTCCTTGCACTAAGACCAAACCCAGGCTTTTTTCTTTGAACACAACTCAAAAAATAAAGTATTTTAAAAATCCAAGAAAATCCTTCTCTAAGTAGCCAGGATCTTAGCAACTATTACTTTATACATGGGAAAAGGAGAGGAGTAGAAGGATTTTTTTCCTTATATCTGTATTTTGAAAAGATGTTGCTTCTGCGCCACTCAGAGTCCAGTCAGCACAAAATACAGAGAATGTCCATGCAGCTGGGTCCTTTTAATGGCTCAGAAAGGGATGTGTAGTCTGTCAGTTGTAACAGGAGCCTTCTTATCATGACTTGATCCACAACTTGTGACTTTCAGTCACCAGAAATAAGGAATGAAGCACATCAAGCACTGTACAGTGGCCATCTCCCAGACCAGGAGCAGCTGGCAAGCAGCCTGAGAAACTAAACTGACATGTTTATGGCACTCTTCTTTACAAATCATTTGTTCAGACATGAGAGATGCAAAGCACATGTCTTTATCACATTCAAGAGATTATTACTGCGCACACCAAAGGCCTCTGAGAAATTCCCTATTTTCATCCTATCCAGCTATATAGCACTCCTTGCTTCTTGAAATTCCAACTGCAAAACTCCACTTTAAGACAAGACATTGTACATTGGTTTTATTAATTACACAAGTAGTACTTTCTGCAACATCATATATTTCAGTTTCTGAATCTATATCCGAAGAAAGTGCTGAAGTTTGGGGAATACTTTTAGTGCATTCTGTGTAGTCACTTCTATAACTTCTCCAACTGGAATTCCTTTAATTTTGGCAATGTATTCAGCAGCAACGTAAATATTTTTGGGTTCATTTCTCACCTGAAAAATAAACAAGCCAACCAAATTACAGACCCCTAGAGATCACAAGTGTTTCAGATTCAGTACTTTCTGGCAGAACTTCAGTCACATTTTGGCATGTGTGGCAGAAAAACAACATGTATCCACTCTCCTTGGATTAGGTTCCCTTGGTAGCCTCTTTCCTCTCTTGTAACCATGCTTAGACTACTTGGCTATCCTGCACCAGTAGCTGACCACCACAAGGCCTGCGATTGGATACAAATACACAGAAGTCCCTCCCTCCCATCATTTACCTGTTTTTCAGGCCCCAGAGCAGGAGAATCAGTTTCCAAGCACATATTTTCCAGAGGCAGCTGTTTCACAAGCTTCTGCTTCTTGAAGAAAATAAAGACAGCCATTAAATGGTTTATGCACTTAAACCTGGGGGAAAAAAAAACCTGAAGGGAGAATATTCCCTACATTTAAAGGCAACATCAAAAGACTTTGGTGCCACTGTTTACATTTTATTAATGATTTCTGAATGGAAGCAAGAATACCAGAGCTGCTCAAGAAGTCACTTCAAATTAGGGTTCTTCTGTTTTCTAAATATCCAAAGTACTATTATCTCAACGCTGAATTCATTGTTATTTATTAAATCACGCAGTTATATTGCAGTTAGAGAGTTGCCAGTACAATTCTAATTTGCTGTTTTCTGTGCATATCATATTTGTGTATCTTTTCCTCCTCTATGCTTTACCTCTCAACCCCAGTTTGCTTTCCTTCCTCCTAAGTAGCTAACCTCATCCCCATTTATATCCACCCCTCATTTTCCCTCCACTTAATCAAACCTTTTCCTCTCTTACATTTCCTGAGCTTATCATAAAAAGCAGTCCTATCACAAAAACTACTCCCTCTCTACGTGTCATACCCCTACTGTAAAACAGTACAGCGACAGAATCTTCCTAAGAAGTTCATTGGAAACCACAATAAAATGAGAAAACCTCCCCCCTTGTTTCTCAGGAATAGCTGAGCTGTTTTAGTCAGAATTCCCCCTCCGAAGTCCAGCTAAGGAAAAAGCCCCAGTCAGAAATTTAGCCAAAGTAAAAATGTGCAATGCATGGAAAAGGAGCAGATCCCAGCCAGAATCGGGACAAAACGTTACCTGTTCACTCCTTATAATGGAAGGAGGAATGGAGAAGTAGTATCCAGCTTTCACCCCTTCCATGGCTACAGACGGCTTCCCATCAAAGGCATGGAGCAACACCCTGGTAGCACCTTGGAGAAACAAAGCAAACCACATAATCAGCAGGGTCACAGCAGGGCTGCCATGACAGCTTCCAATGGGACCTTGCTCCCACACAGAATTAACACAGAAACTCTGCACTATTCCTCCTGAGTTAAACACACACAAACTGATGTGAGGACATGGCACAGCTGGAGAAATCCTGTTGGCAAAAGCCATGGCAGAGGAAATGCATTAAAAGCATACCTTGCTCCTTCAAGAGATTAATGGTTGGTCTTCCAGCTGAGCGGGAATGAACATTTCTGCACAGCAAGGAGAGGCCCAGCATTAGGAAATCTAGCCAAATACCTTATTTTGCAAATATAAACAAACTAAAAGTATCTTGGGATGAAAATTATTAACCTGTATTACAACTTTTATCAAGAAAAAACCCCAGGGATGTATATATATGAATCCTTTCAGCTGCAGTGAAGATATAGGAACAACATAGCATGGACGGGGCACGTAAGATGTCTGTACAGAAGTGCAAACATAAGGAAAATTCTATAACTAAAACTCAAACTGGAGACTTGGCAGGACTGACAGGCCAGTTTAATCCATCTAAGAAAAGGTCTGTAGGCACTTAATAACCATAAATCCTGGGAAGTATTTCTACATGTTACTGAGACCTGGCAAATTCTCCTTCTGGTATAAACAAAACCTACAATGGCAAATCCAGTCTTCTTGCCAGCTCAATCTGCTTGATCAAAACCTGTCTTTGTCCTTCCTTCTGTTCGTTGGTGCTGGCAAATCTGGGCGTGAAATCTAGTCCAACCTACAGAACAAGAAGAGAAAGGAAAAAGTTTTACAGACCTAACACATAACAAAACCATATTTAGACATACAAAGGCGTAACATGCTTCAAAACTGCAAAGCATTTCAAAATAGAGACTGCAATTAAAATGAGCTCAGCTGCAGCTTAACTCAAAAAAAGAATGCATTCTAAACCATAAGCTTTTTAACTATGAAAGCATTTGTGGGCAGACAGCTACTAACAAGGGTATTTAACATTTTAGTCTGTAACTGGTTTTCTAGGGGTTTATACTCTATTGAATATTATGTCAGATTAAGTCTCAAATATGGATCTCCAGTACAAGTAAAATTTCTGACCTGAACCCATAGCTTTAGTCCAATCTCTAGCAAAAATTACCCATTAATTCTATACTTCTTTGATCTAAACATGTTCAGGCAAAATTTAAAGTTTGTCAAAGAAGTCCCATTCACGGTTAGATGAAGTCCTTCATATACAGGACAACATGGCAATTTTAGCTACAAAGCTCTGCCAAAACCTGCTTTTTCTGTAGCCAGTGCAGAACCAGATGTAAGTCCCTCTGGTACTAACACACAAATAGAGGCAGACTCCATCCTAAAGCCTCAATTCATTTACAAACAAATGTAGGACAGGAGACAACAGAGGGATACAGACAGATGAAGGATTGAAAAAAAGAACTGAACAAGTCAGTGTGATGTATTGAAACCACAGCTTAGCCTGACTTTGTCAGAGAAGAAGGCAGGAAGGATCTGCCTTTGGGTATAACACAAGAGCATAAGTATGTAATCTTCCAATGACTTCAGCAGCATAAATTCCATCTATTTTCTAATAGTGATAACAAAGGAAAAGAAAGAATCAAGCAAATTTATAAAGGAAAGCACATTAAGAAAACTACCAATCAGACTTAGCGCTTGTCAGGCTAATAGCAATTCTTATCACATACAGAAAAACAAGCATTGACTCAGTCAGTTTTTGTAATTCCAGTGACAGCTGCTGCTGGAGAGATTTAAACAAGTTATGGAATTCCACTCACTTCTCCAATCCCCACCAATTTGTCTTTGTAATGTTCTATAAGAGGCAGCGCAGTATCCAGATCCTGCAAGAATAAAAGATGCAACTCTCACTGCCCATACAAGAGGAAAGGGTTATGAACCCAGGATTATGATTAAATTGCCGTTTCCTTCACTGTTCTGAAACTCTGTGCTTTAGAACTTGCCATTACTGTGAGCTGTGCAGTCAGATTTTAGAAGCCTGAAGGATTTATCTTCCTTACTTAACAACCATTTCATTAGACATTACATTCTATATATCTAATCTATCTCTATCTATATAAACCTCATTCGAAATACTCCTAAGCTAACTTTTCACAGTAGCAGCAGAGGTAATTAAAACAAGGCTCATAAATAGCTTGGTAACATTAAATGGCAGCAGACAGCTCCCTGAGATTTTTAGGATAAGGCGACAGTTAGTCTTCCTCCAGTTCCTGTGTTAACAAAGGAACATCTGCACATCCTGTTTGCTGTAAGCAAAAGCACGCTTGGGATTTTTAAAACCATTTCACTGCAGTAATACAGCCAGATGACTCCAGTGAACAATTCTGCTTTAAGGACTAACAGGGACAAATGGATGCGCTCAGAGAGCCTGGGATTTGGTCCACTGGGTCTCCTGCATTACAGAGCGCAGAAAAACCACTGGGCAGACCTGAAGGTAAATCAGGCAGACCAGAGCATCCTGTCGTCTGTCCTGAAAAGTCCCAAGCAGTATTTTAGAGGCCGTCTTTTACCTTCAGAGTAACACTGCGCTGCTCCTCTGGAGAAACCTCTTGAACGGGGTGAACTCCCAGGCATGGCAAGACAAACCCTGGGAATCTAGGCACGGAATAGATACCGAGAGTGTGAAAGACCACAGGGAACCTAAGTTTAACGCCAAGAGCCCACAGAGAGCTCAGGTTTAAAGACAGGCCGGCCTGACCGAGACGGGGCAGCGCATCCCCCGTCAATCCCCAAGGCGCGGACCCGCGCCCGGGACGCGGGTGGGCGCCGGGATCCCCGCCGGCCTCGCCCCTCTCAGACAGCTCCACCACGCTCCGGAACTCGCCCGCCTGCTCCGACACCACCACCAGCGCCGACACGGCCGCCTGCGGCACACAGAGCCCCCCGTCCCGCTGAGGCCGGCGGGGCCTCGGGGGCGCGGGGAGAGGGTCCCCTCGGGCCGGGCCTCACCTGCTCCGCCGCCCGCACCACGGCCGCCACGTCCTGCAAGAGACACGCACCGCCTCAGCGCCGGGGCCGAGCCCGGGACCCCCTCGCCCCCCGCCGCGCCTCACCCGCTGGAAGCAGGGCGCGGCCAGGTGGCAGNGCCCTTCGTGCGGGCCCTGGCGCAGGGACAGCCCGGCGGGGCCGCCGCCGAGGCGGACGCGCTCTGGGTGAGCGGGGAGCGGGAGCGTCCTGTGCCGGCGCAGGGCCCGGCGGGCCCCGCCGGCAGCGCTCGGCACCCGGGGGGAGTGCCCGAGGTGGCCCGGGGAAGGGCGGTGAGGCGGGACGGGCTGTTCCTGCGGGAGGGATGGATGGCAGGATGGATTCACGGATGGATCCATGGGTGCATAGACGGATTCTCAGCCTGTCCCGTGCCTTGCAGAACTTCGAGACAGCGGTGCGGGAGAACGTCACCATCAACGGGCAGCCCTGGGAGGAGGCCTCGGATGACTCCCGGCTGCGGAGCGGTAGGCGGCGGTTTCCATTCGCTTCCCGCTGGGTGGGTTTGTTCTGCTGTGGTTTGCTTTCGTCCAGAGGTAAAAGGGGGCCGATTGGAAGGCGAAGTTCTGACTGGATGTAAGGATGTAAAAACTCATTCCTAGGATAACAGAGCATTGGAAAAGGCTGCCCAGAGCTTGTCTCCCTGTGGAAGCACTGGAGGCTTCCAAAAACCACCTGGACAAGTGTTCTGAGCAACCTGTTTTGAAATGGGCATTGACCCTGCTGTGAGCGGGAGGCTCTGGAGGGCTCTTCCAGCCTGAGTGTTGGGGGCAGTGACCCAGATCTATCAAAAGACCCTAGGAGACTGTTGCTGCTGTTTAATATACAGATAAAGCGTTGAAAATTATTGTTAGATAAATAGATGCAATAGAAGCAATATATTTATAATTACTGTCTTTTGAATAATAGTAGTGGAGATTTTTAGTAGTCTGGTGTCCAAAGAAAATTTCAGTGCAGTTCATTCACTCACATGTGTTGTCATTACGTGCTCTTTGCTTGCAGCTTGATGCTTTTTGCAGTTATATAGGGCTGAAAATATAGATATACTGAGCTAACTATGGAGCTGTTGAACTGAAAACACTGAACTGTTTTTTGGTCAGGAAGTTCTGAGCAAATGTGGGCTCTGAGCAATGTGATGTGATCAGTTGCTCTGAGCAGCGTGGTCCTGTGAATGAGCAGGTCATGAAGATGTACCTGCTCATTCCAGGGGGCTTGGACTAGATCACCTTTAAAGACTCCTTCCAACCCAGACTATTCTCTGATTCTGTGAAGTGTCTGCAGTTGTAGTTCCAGGATGATAAAACTCCAGCTACTTTGACTGCGAGGTCAAAAATGCATTGGTCTCACAATACAAAATGCAAAACTGAGACACTGTCATCTGCCCACAGCTGGCATAAAGCAGGTGTAAGGACTATATTGTGCTTTTTAATTTGATATAGATTTACTCATGTGCCTATCTCCAATCCAGTTTGAGTCACCAAGAGATCTGGCATTTTGTGCCTTTCATGTTTATGTTGACCAGTGGCTTAAGTCTTTCCTGTCTATATTTAAATGGTTTCATGGCGATCTTAAAACAAACAACCAAAACAAACCCACAAAGTTTTAAAACCTTGACTTTTCCTTTCTGAGTTTTGCAATCACTTGATTCTACTCGGAGTGACCCAGAGAGGGTGCTCAAATTCCATTCTTTACCACTAGATTGAAAACATTGCATGGTTTGCAGGTTGCACTGAACGAATTAGTGGGAACAGTGAATTTAAATGTTAAACTGCTTATTTGTGCACTGTGTGATATAAAATCAGTTAGGCTTCCAATTACTGTTTGTTTGTTTGGAGTTTAATGTTTGTAAATCACACAGATAAACCATTAAACACGGATAGCCATTGCTTCGTAAGACTTTCTTCACAGATTCAGAGTTCATAGGGAAATACATTTTCTATTTTTTTTCCCTGGATGGTTCTCTTCCTCCTTTATCAGATCATTTACTTCAAAACAACTGGCCAACATCAAGTTATGCTCCAATCTCTATACTGCCTTAGCAAGGAAATTCGAGGCATACATTTATCTCTATGTTGATAATCATGCATGATTTTTTTTTTGAGATCTAAAAAAAAATGGTCTGAGAATTCCACGGTAACTATGTGTGTTTGTCACTTTCAGATTCCAATATTAAAATTCTGGAAGATCAATTTGATGAATTAATAGTAGAGACAGCAACTAGGCGTAAACAGTGGCCTAAAAAGATCCTGGTGCATGCTATCCAAACCATGAAAGCAGAGCAAGAGATGTTGGTGAGTAACCTAAGACTTTCAGAAAAGCTTTGCATTAAGAAATCAATCATTCAGTGTTGACCTTTAAGCTCCTTCCCATGGTTGCTTTTGATTCTTCATCATAAAATGAAGTTGCTTTTTTTTCGTTAACTGGTTCTGCAGGAACTAAGGGTTAAACTTAGTGAGTTTACTAAGTAACTGCTAAGGGTTGCTACAAGGCACAGCGTAGTGACTCAGGATTTACAAACCAATAGGCACCTATTTTTCTTCTGAGTTCCTGAAGTCCTTGCCCAAGGGCTGGTTGAGGTACTAAATGTTACACTACATGCAGATAGATAGTATCACATGCAGTGTATGACTTTAAAAAATGTCGGCTTCCTAAGCACTTTTTTTGAGCTAGTACCTACATCGAGTAATGACTCAGAAAAGCATGGGAAAAAAGGTGGTGTGGATTAATGAATCAGCACAGTAAATTCTGTGGGATTTTTGACACACGGTGTAAAGTAATTACTGGCATTAAACAACCCAGTTATGTTCTCAGCTGCTAGATTTCTTCCCTGAAGTTATGTTAGGCATCCCTTTTGCTTACCTCCTGATTAATTGGGGTTCCTTTGGCAAAAAACAAGAGGCTGATACAGAGTCAAACACTGACACAAGGTGCCCAGTGAAACTGTGGAGTCTTCATCTGTGGAGAGATTTGTGGAGATACTCAAAAGTTGACTGGATGAGGCTCTGAGCAACCTGCTCTAATTGGCCCAACTCTGAGGAGGGTGTTTAGAGGTCCTTTCCAACTTCAGTTAGTCCATACTAAAGAAGGCAGGGATTTTTTTTTGAAAGTTCTGTAGGAGCCTGCATTGCATTTCTGAGGACTGAAATTGACAAATGCTAACCCTCTGGGTTAGCCAGGTAGGGATGATTTACAGTAAGGAAAAGTGCATGGGTGCACTTCTGTCTTACACCTGAGATATTTTCTAACAGGTACCTTTGTGATCTCTCTGTTTTGTCAGTATATCAAGTATATAAAACAAACAAACAAAATCAACTAAAATAAAATATGTGATTGCATAACGCCAAGATTTAACAAGAGCTTTTTAATCTTTCTGCTGCCTGAGTCCCACAGTTGATTAGTTATTTGGAATGCCTCTCATGCTACTTTTTTTCTCTTGCTGGTCTCTTCAAAGTTTACACCACCACAACTAGATGATTATTTTAATGAAAATTGTCTGCATAAGTTTAGTTTATATCTGTAAGAATATGTAGAAATATATGTAAGAAATATGGAAAGCTTAGTTTATCTCTGTAAATGGTCCTTTTTTTTATCTCTCAGCTATTTCTTCAAAGGTACTAGTAATTTCTTTGGTTTTGCTTGAAGATTTCTTGTGTTCTTTCATGACCATAGCTGATTGTGTGATGCTTTCTGAGGCATAAAGAGCAGCCATGAAGATGTGATTTATCTGGAGAGAACCACTCATTTATTGTGGTGATCTCCTTGTAACTGCCAAAGCAAGAGATCCTCCTGTGGATTTTCAGTCAATATGTTCTGTAGAGTTTGAGGCTAATGCAAGCCATGTTTGTTCTTCTGCTTGGAGCTGTTACTGCAAACTTGCTAAGAAGGTGTGTGAACTGTGAAAAGATTTCTCTGGCAAAACTACAGCAAGGAATAATTAGCTTTCCCCTACTTGTTTTTGCTTGAAGAAGGTTGAGGGACAGCTCCTATCTTGCAGATGATCTAACTTCTGTTCCCTTGGCCTTGCTTTGTTTCCTTCTTCCCTGTTAGCTGCTTCAAATTCCACCTTTAATATAATTAAGTATGGGTTGTATTCAATTACTGTTAGTTTACTTCGTGTCTCAGTTAACTGATGTGAGGTCACAAGACTCACAGTTTGTGAAGCAGAGTGTTCTTAGTTCTATATAAGTAATTGCAGGGCTAGAGTGTAGTTAAGCACTTTTTCTTAGTACTCCTTTTTCTTAGCTTTTTGTCTTAATGTATCCTTTGTTGGAGTTTGTGGCTCTGTGAATGCAGATTCTGTGAATGGCTCCTGAGAAGCTAGAGCAGCTCTTTTTCCTCAGTCGTGCAGCAGGTGGCAATACTTGTTTCAAAATGCCTGGATGTCAGTTTTCATGCTTTAACAATTAGAATTCTGCAAACTAGAGCAGAATTTTGTGTTTACAGTGAGTGGAACTGTGTTTACCAGAATACTGTTTTCAGTAACTAAGTATCTATAAACTGTACCTCTAATACATTCTTGATCTAAATAATTCCACCACCATCTCCATTGTTCTGGCTGCTGTATATATTTTAGATACCTGTTAAACCAAGGGGGTATTTCACAATTTTTCTTTCTTTCTTTTTTTTGAATATGCAGAAGCTCTACCAGCCTGTGGTAAAACCAGCAGAGATAAGACCTCAGCCTTCTCAAGGTAAAGATTTTGTAGGGAGGGCAGCTGTACTGAGCAAACACTGCCTCACTTACTGGCTAACTGTAAATGGTTAAGAAGTTTTCTTTCTTTAAGCTTGTTTAAAATTGGCTATTTAAATAATTAACTAAAAACTAGAAGTTTGTCATAAGTAACAAACTGTTATACTGTGTCCATTTCTCTTGTTTTGAGTGCTGCCTGCAGTTAGGCATCATACTTAAAAGGCAAGAAGCTGGCAAAGGCCTCTCTGTGAGTGTATTGGGGAGAAATTGTCAGATAGC
>WAAG01005251.1:0-22218 GCA_013390105.1 Tichodroma muraria
AATGCCCGGGTTTTGTGCTGCAAAGTGTAGTCATAAAAATGGACAATCCAATTGCACTGTACACAGAAAAGGGATTTAAAACATAAGTGGAGCATGAAGGGGCCAACCATCTGACCAGGAATTATACAGAGAGTTCCCAGCAGATGTCCGTTTCCCAGAGTTATCAGAAAACCTTGGGAAGCAGAAGATCATGTAGTTAGGCCTTGAAGTCCTGTTGTCTTAGATGGCTGAAAAAATTAAAAATAAGCTTCTCCCACAGCTTCACTCCAGGTACCTAACTCAGTAGGAGCAGAACCCAGTTTTTTCTTAGTGCAAGGCCTTATGTTATGTCTGGTAAACAAATTTATACATCTTATTTTGCAAACCTACAGTCACAGAGATTAACAAAGCCCAGAGGTGACAAAAGTATGTAAATTAAACTCTTCCTCAGCAGCCACTAGCTCTACGGCTTTTCAAATGAAAAGCATAAAAGTATATACTTGACTGTGTTTATGCACAAGAAGAGGTGCTGTGTCTGCAAAATGTCCATTTACATAATAGCCAACTCTTTTTCTGAGAACTCATATAAGGAAACTGTTAAAATAAATTACAAAGTAAATTAGTAATTCAGAGATCTCATTAGTATGAATCCATTTCATAAAATATATGTATGTGTAAAATGGAAGTCAACTGACCATAAAACAGAGCAAAAAGACATGAGCTCACTGTGGAAGGAAAACTATTTTTAGTCAAATTTTAAAGAAATGCATTCTATTCAAGGCTTCATATCATGCTCTATTAAATTATAAGAGTGAAAACAGGTTGTGATTTAAGAAGAGATAGCACAGCAAGATGCAACGTGTCAGAAATATAATTGTGTATCGTGTGCTGATGTTCTGCTTGTCTTCAATTTGTTGGAGCTGACCAAACAGGGAAGATGATGATATCCGGGAGAATCTTAACCCTCAAGAGCCCTATCCCACAGCTCTTACATACAGCAGCAATATTTCCCCCTTGCGTAATCAATAGAGCAATTATTTAAGAACTTGCAGGAAGTAAATCCCCCAAAGTACAATTTTAGTCACTGGGGCTGGAGGAGACAGCTATCTTTGAAAATTAGGCTATAAAGATTAAACTCACAAATAATACAGGCATGGAGAGGGTACCTCTCAGTGGCAACTGAAGGTACTGGGTGTCATGCAACTAAATATGTATGGCAAATCTTGCTCCAATGGCTGGTAACACCCATCCATGTCTTACCATGTTCCAGCAGAATTGGTGAACCCAATTACCTCCAAGGAGCTTGACTTGTCCCTGAGACACTCATGACTTCTCTGGTGGCTCAGTAACCTTCTTTAGTCCACACAGTTCTTTTCATGTCATGGTTGCCAAAATCTAACATACAGGCAGCTTGAGCAGAGGCAAAGAAATGTATGTTTAAATAAAAAAATGAAAACGATTTTAGGGTTAAAATGTTATCTCCAAGACAAGGTTTGACAGCCCTGGTCATTTGAAGGAGAGAAAGGAAAGACAGGTTTTGATTTCTATAATCCAAAATGGCCAACCTTAGGCTTCTTACAGCATCATTGGAGAAAGGCAATGCCCAAGAAACGGAGGCTGCAGTACCAAATGAGGGGTTACAGTGACCAAGCTGGGTGCAATCTGTGGTGATCAAGCCCAAAGTACTAACAAAATCTTATAATGTAGGAGAACATTCATTTTACCCAAATTTAGTCTTCTAGGTACGAAGCATCTACATAAACCTTGACGCAGAGTTAATTTCTATAGCCCGTGGTGATCTGTCCCCCACTGGGGGCAATTATCACATCCTAAAAAAGGAGCGTAAGCTTGGTGGGCTGAAAGGCTTTTGGAAGATACTTATCATCAACCATTGACTAAGTGGAGGATGCCAACATTTTCCTCCTTTGTCTCAGGACTGATTTTCGTTTAGAAGACTACCTTTCTGACTAAGATTTATAATTCCAGCCTGTACCGCAAGATAAATGCACTTGTAGAGAAAAGAGAGTACGTTGCAAAAGAGGCTTCCTTGCCTAGAGCTTTTCAAAACTACTTGAACCACAGTTTCTTCTCAAACTTCACAGTTTTCATGAGGTCCCCAGGTACCTCTGGAGTGAAGAAGGAGAGCTGAGCAGACTGCTCAAGTCTATTCTTCTCTACAGGTTCTGCAAAAGGACTTCCACAGGGACAGAAAAGTGACTTATTGAAACCCAGATGCCTTCTGTCCTTCTCTCGAGATTCCTTCTGGTGCAGCAGGCACAGGCGGGTGGCAGGAGGTTCAGGCTACAAATTGCCATCAGAGGCTCTTCTTTTGTATTCTCTCTGAGGTTAATAACTGCTTGTGCCCACAAGCTGTACTGCTTTAGCCATCCAGCACAAACACAAATGGGCATAGCTAACCTGAAGAGAACATTTAGGGCATACATCTACACTGCCTTAAAAAGTATGGGAAAATACCTCAAATTGCTTTCAAAGTTATTCCTGTGTCTCTTTTCACTGCCAAGTCAGAGAAACAATTCATCGGTTCCCTACTGACTGCAATAAGTGACTTTTAGTTGGAAAATAGATGCTCCTGGTGACTTCTGAGGATGTTGCAGAAAAATGTTGGAAAACTAACAGGGCCTTAATATTTGCGTACTTATGGTTATAATCATAGTAAGGAGGACTAGAGAGAGGCCCTCACTACGCCAAAAAAACTCAGCAACTGTTCCACATTGTTCATAAATTAGGACATCTTGTATCTCTAGAGAGGAGTTGAATAATGGACTCATTAAGCTTCAATTCATAATGCTTTGCTCCTGTACTGCAGTGCTCAGGAATGGAACAGTTCTGGAAAAGTCAGCCAGAAGAGCCAGCACGTGATTCCAAAGCACTCCTATTAACCAAGACAACTATAGTGAATAGGCAGCAAAACCAAAGGCAACAGGGAAAATAGGAAAAGAAAGAAAGAAAGAAACTGAGCATTTATCTTGATAAACATCTCAGGAGGCTTGCCTGAGATTACTTGATGAATACATGAGCTGCTTGGCAGTGTACTCACGTCAACCCTTGCTTTTCTTCTAGGTTTTTCCTCTTAACCCATAATATGACAGGGTCATATTTATTTGGTATTGCCCACACAGCTAAAGGTCATTTGATGATGGAAAAGATAGAGAGAAAATCTCAATAAATGTCATTTGCAATCTGAGGAAAGGAATAACAAGAGTGACTCATTTTGAGAACAGTGAGCTTTCTGAGCCAAGGTATCCATTTACCTGGAGGTCTGATGTAGCTGATCTTTGCTCCAGAATTTTGTCTATGGTGGGTTCTGACTTGCAGAGGTCTGGGAAAATAAGTTGGAGGGAAAACCAAATCAGGTGGTTTTCCTCTCATGCATCCATGCTGCCAAAGGAAAATATAAGCAAAACCTGCAAAAACTCTCCTGGGACCTGTCTCCCTTCAAATTGCTCTGTGCTTAGCACTGTTTTTTTTCTGCAAGTTGTCTGTTGCATATGTCTAGGTAATTTCATCACAAGCATGTGTTTTACATGCCATAAAATAAAATTTTTAACTCACTCAAAGTTCTTTCATGTCAAAAGCTTCGCCTTCTCTTTAAAATTGTTCTCATGCTTTGAATGCAGAGGGTCCTGTGTCTGACTTCACTACTCCATTAGAGATAGAGAGGGCAGATCGAGGGACATAATGGGGCAACAGACTGGCCAGCGTGTGTGCAGGTTTGTAGTTGCCTGCTCCTGGCTCCTCTGGAAACAATGGAGGAGCAGAAGCAGCTGGTCTGCAGAGGACATGACGCGTAACATCTCCCTGGGAGCGCCGCCTGCCCAAGCACCCCTGGCCCTGCCAGTGCTGGGCTGTCCCGCCGCTCCTGGCGAGGGCAGGCCAGCTCGGAGGGCTGCTTTGAGGCTCTGCTCTGTTCCTGTCTCCTGCCATTTGTTACCCTTGCCCAGCACGGGCATCTTGCTCCAACCTGCTGCACTTCTCCACGTGCTGGTTCTGACAGGAGCAGCAATGGTGCCAATAGGTCTGGGCGCTGGACAGTCTTGGAAAATGAATTTAGCCCTTAGTGTGTTACAAGAGGAAAACAAACAGCATAGAAAGCACCACAACGTGGCTTAAACGAAAAGACTTGCTAAAAACACATCTTTCTCTGTGCCTCCAGCTGTACTTGCTAAATTCATTGATTTTAATGAAGTTATTCCAGCCTACCTAGCTGCAATTACAGCCCATTTGATGATGTATTGCCATGCAAAATTCGGGTGAGTGGCACAGTTTATTTTCTCATTTGTTGGTTCTGCCATCTGGCACAGCTTTCTTATATCCTTCTCCATTCACTATCCTCCGAAAATATATTTTGTGTTCTCTACAGACTGCCACTTTTCCCTTGCCAAATATTAGCTTCGTGACTGAACACTTCTGATTCCTTCTGAAATCGCTTCACAACATCACTTTTATCCCCTTGACAATACCCTCAGGTGTCTATTATGAGATGTTGGATTTTGTTGCCAGGTGCACTATGAGTTAAAAGAATACAGCTCCAGTTTGGCAAACATTTGTGCAGCTTCACAGCTTTAATAGGTCCTAGTGACTATAAATAATAAAGGGAAGCTAAATAATACACTACTTCCTGTAAACCACATGTAGGTTGGCTCCATTTTGGAATTCACCTCCTGAGAGAAGAAGGTGTGCCTCCATTTTAGGACAGACAGGTATCATCCTGCCATGGCACAGGATCATCCTGTAGTGGATGAAAATTCATGGATGTGACATACACCAGAATGACACATTTAAACTGTAAATTCTTTGTGATGGATACAAAGTATGTTCTCCCAGAAAGGCTTGTGCTCATCTACTGAGGGGTGGAATTTGGAATTTTCCTGCAAACATTCCCACATTTAATTTCTTTGACTGGATAGCTACAAGAGGTTGTTCTAAGTAAGAAAAAGTGCTGCTGAGCTCTTCTCTCTTTGAGACACACCTGAAGAAATGCAGCCAGAGATACTGGTTGGTACCTGTCAGCTGATGCTTAGTAAACTGGAAAGGTGGGAAGCAGAAGCATCAGGGTAAAGCCTTGCAGTCCTGTCCTGCCAGAAGAGCTAAGGCACAGCACAGGGGGTTACTTTGAGCCTTCAGTTCTCATGGAAGTGCTCAGCAATTCTTGGGTGGTCCTCAGTGTTTCAAGGCCAGTTCTTTTTTTTAGGACGTTTTGTATGGGTTGAACCACTTAGAATGGATAAACAGCAATTTTAAAATAAATTGTGAATATAATATTCAGGGTAGGTGACCTCTAAGAGAAAATAAAGCAGAACTTTTTCTGCCCTGGAGGATGTTCTTTGGTTGAGTCTGTGTTTGTAAAATGATTAGAGAAAATGAGATATATTTAAAAAGACCAGGAGCAGCGAGAACCAACCACAAGAGAAAACATTTAAACACAAAGGCAGGGTGGCAGAAGGGCCATACACAGAGAGAGAGAGCTCTTCTGCATTTCACTGCTGCTTCTTCCACACTTGCAAATACATCACAGAGAGATTAACTGAATCAAGTAAAAGCAAGGATGGAATGCAAAAAAGAGAAACTGTGATTCCCTAATGACTGACTGGCAAGCTGGTGTAGTGGATCAGTGAATGCCACGAATCATTTGCAGACCAAGATCAGAGAGTAAAGGGGACACAGTTCATCTAGCTGGGCATTTGTGCTGGGCTTTGACTAACTGAAGCACTCAGAAAACCATTGTTTTTCTCTTCTCATTTATATCCTCTTTTCATCTCTGTTCCTTCCAGATTCAGCCGTGTACTTGTTACTCTACCTTGTCTAGTTCTTACTTTGTTTCATCATGTTAATGGAGAAGCTGAATTTCAGTTTGTTTCAGTTGTTTTTTACCAAAAGAAAATCACACCTAAAGATTTCTATCATATTTTGTTCCATTTCTTCCACGTGCTGAAACTTTTATTAGGAAATAGAAAAAAAAATCGCATTTTGGGAAAAATAAGCATTGACTGGTACTGTGTCTGATCCTATTTCATATTTTGCCTCCATCTGATTGTAGCATCTTGTAATTGAAAAACCTATGGAACTTGCAATCAAATTATTCTGGTGTATATGGAGTTCATATACAAACAGTCAGATATGGGCATCCCACAAACATAAATCAAATAAATCTGTAGAGCAGGAGAAATTTGTCTTATCCAGATATCCAGAGCTGTCTGAAACCTCTCCTAAAATCAAAGTGTGATGCATAGCAAACAGCTTGGAGGAAGAGTAGCAATCAATACATCAGAGACAAGAAATGGAAAACAGGGCTGTAAATTTAAGCATCCCTATAATGCCACAATGCTCCTGAAGCAAGTTTGACACACCTCTCGTGCTTTTATGAATACAGCAAAGTCATGCCTGAGATTTTCAAAATCCCCACTTGAATCTGCAGTTCTTTGCCAGAGTCTAAGCTGGCAAAGGTTGCTGTTACCTCTTGACTACCTGCCCCTCTGCCCCACAACACTGCTAACTGGATTTTTCACCTCTCCCTCACACTGGCAAAAACTGTACTGAATCCTGCAGTCAGCTGGAGAACTAAATTGGAAATTTAGCTTCTTTTGGAAGTTCAGCATTGAACTGGAATGCTTCTTTTCCCCTCTGCACATCTCATGAAATGATGTGCTCGTTTCTCCCCCTTAACTGACTCTCGGTATGATCACACAAGGAGAAGAGAAGAATGGAGAGAGCACGTAAGGAAAGCGGAGGACAGCCCCTCTTTAGCTCACATATTAACTGCTGTGGAATTGCAGCTTTAAGAACACAACCCCACTCCCAGTCACGCATATGTGCGTATGTGGAAGTTCCAAAAGGACTGCACATTCACTCCACTGCAGTGGGACATGTTTATTTTGATATAGGATTCTTGAAACGCTGGGTCACCTTGATTCATGAGTTAACCATAGGGAACCACCCATATTCTTTGGCATTTATACTTCCATTAAAATACAAAAATTGCTCTTATCTATCATGGTTGTTCAGGAAATCTTCCTAGTAGGTCCAAACTGTGCAGTGTTTCCTTTCTTCAGTCCAAAAATAGTCTGAAATTCTACTGATGAGATATAAACACTGCCCAATCTGCTTGTTTCTATTCAGGCTTTGACTCAGAACCTTATTGACAATATTATAAATGTCAACATTTGATACATAATACATGAATACATTTTAGCAGATGGAGAGGAATAGAAACGAAGCCAAGATGCAGTTGAGGCTGGGCTTGGAATTGCTGGAAGGAGAAGGATGAAGAAAGGAGAGATGCCAAGAAGGAAGTAGAGCAGAGAGAAAGGAAGATGAGAAGGAAGGGAAGAGAAATCACTCCCACTGAGTTTCGCTGAATCAAATACTGAAAGATTGAAGGGATAATAAACAATCCGTTACCTTCTGCAGCAAAAAGTGAGGCTTTGCCTTTGTTCATTCTGTGAAGCTCTTTTTGAGACAAACAGGAGCTGTGCTATGGACAGAAGGCAATATGCTTGTCCATACTCATACTGTATCCCATTCTCTGTATCCAGGGGTGGAGTTTGTTCTCTTCCACAGGATGAGCAGGAGCCCCCCTTGGTCAGAGACAGCTCAACTGAAACAGCCTGTTAACCACCAATTTTAGATTAGCAAGAGTAACCCACTGCCTACAACCAGTAGCTTATACCAATACTACAAACTGCACTAAGCTTCTGGAAGGGTTTTGCCATAACTAAAAATTATGATCATTCTAGATTAAACAGATATGGGGAGCTACCATTCATCACTCAGTCTGTAAAAAAATTCAAACTATTCTAAAAGGCTAATTGCTGTGCAGCAGAAACACATAGCATAGGGATGAACTGCCTGAAAAACAGGCGTTGCAATCTGCTGATGCTAACTATACTTTTAGGGACTAACAAAAAGATGCCAAAGGACAAGATGAGAAACAAGGTGGAAGTAAAAGGTAAACTAATGATTTCACATTCTGGGGACCAGGTTACCAAGAACTATTATCACTACCTGTGCATCAAACAGGCACAGAATGTGATTTTCAGAAACCCCTTTACATTTTCTAAAAAGGAGCTCCTATGAACCTTCTCTTCTTTTTCCTATGTTGTTTCTGTACTGAATATTCACACTTCTTTTCTTAGAAAGATAGCTGATTTGTCCCAAAGTGTCTGCATTTAAAATATAAGTGTATTACTTCTAATATTCACTATTCCATGCTTTTCTTTCTTAAAATATAAAAGAACAACAACAATGCAATAGTAAGATGAAATTTCCCTAGGAAAACAAGGAATTTTTTCTATTTTAGATCCTTGGTAGCTCCATTTTCATAGAGCCGATTAGTTTGTCTGCTTTTGGTCCCAGAATCGCTTTTCTAGCCTTCAGCAAGTGCAATGCACAAGTAAAAGTCTGACAAACTTGATTTATGTTAAGAAATAATTTTTCTGTTGTCATAGAAACCACTGCAAGATGATCCCGGCACGAGTAAAAAGCAACAATGCAAAGAGGTTTGCCGGTTTTGCCAATGAAATTCCCTTTGTTGTTGATGTTCCATCAGTAATTTCCTTGTCCTCTAATGCAAAAAGGGCAAAAAGATGGTATCCAGAAAGTTGGCTGAGAGGAAAAATTTGCCTAGAGGGAAGCTTCATTGTCATGAGACAGGCACATGTCTCAGCCCAGAAGAGGGTGTGCAGCCAGCCCAACTTCTCCTGCAAGGCTGCGGCAAGGGAACATTCTTTCCAATAGGGAGCAAAGCCAGACTAGAAATCCCTCACGCCTC
The DNA here is from genome assembly GCA_013390105.1 of Tichodroma muraria. Lineage (NCBI taxonomy): Eukaryota > Metazoa > Chordata > Aves > Passeriformes > Sittidae > Tichodroma > Tichodroma muraria. The sequence continues at coordinate 8,768 of WAAG01005251.1, forward strand.
TTATAGAGACATCCATGCCATGGTGGAAAGAGACGGAATAATTTCCTTCTCTTATGCCATGGGTTTGCTTCCATCAGCAGGAATGAATCATATCCACATCTTAAATGTTTGCACGGCTCTTGGCACTGCGCTATGCACAAACAATTTCTGCTTCTGTAAGAGGAAGCATTCACCTGGACAGCAACAAATACAAGGGAGCAAAAGGATCAATGAACGCTGAGCATCATGACATGTTCATGTAGAAGCCTCTGCACCCCCCCCCCAGCACTGCCTGCCCACGGGCTCTGTGACACAGCACAGGCAATTACACCCTGCCCAATATAAATGATCACTCATTGCTATTTTTACACAATGAGAGCGCAGGAATGTACACTGTGTACTACAACACCTACACTCCACTCAGTCTCCAGCATCAGTCATTGACATGTTAAGGGTGTTTATCCCCGAGATTTACAAGGGCAATGAACATTGCTAGTACTTGCCACTACAGCTGTCAGACTGACTTGACATTATTTCCCAAGGGAAATCTGTTTCTGCATCTGCTACTGTTGGTTCAGTTTACAACAGGCTTTCAGCTAAACGGCTGTTGCTGTGGATCCCATGCCTCACAAAAAGGAAGAAGGACAAAAGTATTACTGCAAAAAAAATCACAAAACCTGCAACATTTTGTGCAGCCTTTGAGTTCATTTAAGTAGAAAAGCCAGAGGATTTCAGTCCAAAGCACTCCTCTGCTGAAATTAATACTGGGAACAGTCCAAAAAGAGCAGGACATGGATAGATTATAACATTTTTTTGCCTCTTATGCTGAGTAGTTGCAGTATGTCAATAATTAGAGAAGAGTTTTGTGAACTAATATTGCTTCTTTTTCGGCTGGTACACTGTCCAGACAGTATTATTTCCCCCCTATTATTTATCATTTGAAAATATCTGCCAGACAGTCTCTCAAAGTCCTTTCTGAGATGAAGCTCACTGGTATTAATTTTACAAGTGTAAGAAACGGAGGCAGGTCTGGCATTGGTTCTGATTCCTGATAAAGTGGAAGCCTCTTTTAGCACAGGGTGTGCCTTAGATTCTGAAAAGGGAATTCTGAATTGATATTTTCCATTATTCTCTGTGAAATGCCTTCTTGTAGGCTTTCCATGAAGCATTCTCCTTTTTAATAAAGAAAAAAATACAAACCACAAGGGGCAGGAAGACAGATGAAATAAACTTGCCTGATCGTATAAGTGGATATTAGTGGACATTTTTGACAGGGCTCACTGAACTCTAGTTACAAGAATCTGAAAATAAAGCCTCATTTTCTCTTGGTCATTTGCAATGAGCAAATGACCATTTGCAATTCGGTCATTTGCTTCTTTCCTCGAGAGACACAAAAGCGCATGGAGAATGGAAAATTAAAAGAGAACTCAGATATTGTCGTGATTATTGTTGCCAGATTATAAAGAATCTGCCACTTCTCCCATATGTGCACATGTACATGTCTCTTTTTATGTTCTCTGCCTGTCCACAGCTTGTCTGACACATGCATCTCGTTATGTCTCATTATCACATTTCATTCCCATGCTCTTTACAGTGCAAAACAAGGTGTATATTTGGTTATGAAAATGCTAGAGGGGGTTGAGGGCAGTTTTGCACGGGAGATGCTGTATTACCACGCCAATCACTGCTCCTTCTCTTTCTTAGTCTTTGCAGATGAATCCTGGATGTGCCTCAGCTGGGGTGGTTCTGGCACTGGGGAAGCTGGGATTTGAATAGCAGGTTCTCAGCCCAGGTCCCCTGGCATGTGATTCACATACTGCTATCAAACTTGCACTGAGGGGCCTGAAGGTTTCCTCCCACCACGCTCAGCACTGGGTTTCAAGCTCAACGTAATTAATTCATGGAGTGCTGGGGGAAGATGGTCTTTCTCAATTGAACTCTAGGCCTACATCCAATCCTTTCTTTTTTTTTTCCAGAGAGAGGGCTGTTCCCTATTAGCCATCCTAGCTACCAAAAGGGGAGTAGGGCAGGGAGAAAACAGGCTTTTGCTCCAGCATTATGCTATCCACTGGTGCTGGCTGAGTATGCCATTCCTACCTGCCATCCAGGGTCCTGCTGCAGTTTGTCCCCTGTGAATGTGAGCGCTGATGGACCTGCTGCTGGTGCTGATCTGCTTCCCGCTTTCTCTTCTGATGCGCGCTGTGTGTTTTGACCTGTGTTCAGAGGGGGATGCCACTAAACATCGGCACCCGAAGGCTGCCACGGTCTCTTGGAGGAAGCTTTCTTTTCTTGAAGGCAGCAGGGCATGCTGAGGGACTATAGTGGGAAAGACCGTGGCACCTTCCCCGCGGGAGGGGAGTAGGAATGGGTGGAGGCAGAGCTGCAAAACAAAACCCATCCGTCTGGAATCGCAAAGGCGGCTGAGTAAAGGTGGTTGCTGTGACCTGAGCTGTGGGCATCGTGCTCAACTGCATCACCTACACTCCCCAGAAGAAAGTGATCCCTGAAAATGAGTGCTTAAGTCACCTGTGTGCCCAGAGGGCACAGCCTGGACTCCTGCATCCTGGGGCAACTGTAGATCCAGCACATTGATCAGCTGTTGGTAGGGACTCTTATGGAGAGATGGGACAGGAGAATAGCTGTGGAGATGTGGAAGAGGAGAATGCTTGCAGTAGTAGAAGAGTAGCAGCAGGAAGCAGGTTGGTGGGAGAAAGGATGTTGCATTTGATGGATTATGGATATAAAATGTGCAGCTGCCGAATCAAACCGTTCCCCTTGTTTCCTTTTTTTTCTTTTTTTTTAAAGAATAACCAGTGACTTAAAGACAGAAAAAGATAATAGTATGCCCTCCTTTATATTCCAGAGCGTCCCCCTTCTCTCTGCTGTTTGGCATCGCGCCCATTTCCAGAAGGCACTTTCAGATGCAGATTTCTCCCTGAATAGGTATGGCGGGGCTCTTTGTCCTCATCTCGCCTACCTTCATTAGCGGCTCTGCTGCTGGGGGCCTTGCTCGGCTATCAGAGGGACCAGGACCGGGCAAGGAGCAGAGCAGAAAAGGCCCCCTTCATACCGATTCATTACCATAATAATGGAGGAACACCCCAGCTCTGCAGAGGGCGGTATCTTTCTAAAACATGCGTAAATAGCACACAAAACAGTGATTACACAGAGCTGATGCACCAGTTAAAATTCCCCCTGGGTAGGCTGGATAACAGATATCCATATTCGATAAAATGGAATCGCCTTGCGTCTGCAAATGGTTCCTAGATGTCTCTCGAGACAGGGGCGCTGCCTGGGGCATGGTGGACCTATCTGGGTAGTAACCTATCAGCAGGGCAGCAAGCCGTGACAAGAAGACAGATGAGGTGAGGAGATGATTCCCCCCGTTTTGTCTGTTGCCCTGGTTCAAGCTAAATGTTGAAAGATGAGACATCTGTGTACGAGACACCTGTGTACGTGTGGCTCAAAGGCCAGTCATCCAACATAAATGGTGTTTGGAGGTTTGTGTCAAGCAAGAAGACTCTCAATTATCAAAATTTGCTTTGGGTAGGAGAGAAAAATGTTGGGTAACTCGTGTTCGAGAACTGAAAACCAAACCTGGTTTTAAAGTGCTTTTGGTGTAGTATAATCTAACCTTGTGCTTAGTGAAAATAGTATATAAGAAACACAGTGAAAACTCCTTTTTTATATGAATACATTAATTCTGTAGCTTCATTGATATGTGAGTAGTAACAGCATATAGAAAAAAAGGACTGACTGGTGAGAACATGCTCCTGGATGAACATGAGATGGGATGTCACATGTGCAAGACAAGGAATTGTAAGGAAGAAAGAGATTGATTTCCTCAGGCGTTGGGATATGTTCCCTCTCTGCTGGAAGCTACATACTTGTCCATCAAGACTGCTAATCTCTAAATTTCCTGAAGTTACTTAAGCTTACACTTCTGACGTTGTAAATATCAGGGTCATGTTTGGGAGGAAACAAAAAGTGTAAGCAGATCTGACAGCAAAGAGATGTCAGGCCACAAATGGGGTTAATTAAAGACCTGTCCATGCTTCAGAAACTAGGGAGCTCCTTGTGTGGGCTGTTTAAATCCAGCATTTCTGGACAGGGGCTTTCAGGAGGAAGAAGATATTGAGGCAAAGCCTGTGACCCTCCAACATATTGAGGCAAAGCCTGTGACCCTCCAACCGCCCTTACAGGTTTGCAGAAAACAGGTCAGAGTGGGAAGAGCCACGCGCGCCTTTGGGGCCAAACCCCTCGTACAGCTGAAGGACCATCGCGGCCAGATGTTGGTAAGTTAGTAGTGCCAGGAGAAATGGTGTCAGTCTCTCTGTGGACCTCTTGTCAGTACTGAGGGCCCAACCACTCCAGAGGGTGGTTGGACACTGGAACAGACTCCCCAGGACAGTGGTCATGTCCCTGAGCCTGCCAAAGATCAAGGAGTGTTTGGACAACGCTCTCAGGGACATGGTGGGATTGTTAAGGTGTCACTGTGCGGGGACAGGAGTTGGACTTGATGATCCTCGAGGGTCCCTTCCAACTCAGCATATTCTGTGATTCTGTGATCCCTGAGGATTCACTCAGGGTCCTAGCTGGATGCTATGCCCAAATGTGACAACAAATACAGACCAGCTCATCCAAGTGTTTCCTTGGCCCTGCACTAGGCTGGTTGTAACCCTAAATTCCTCTGCTGTCAACAGTCACAGTGGCAATATGGGGAGCTCCATTTTGCAAAGAAAAAAAATATTTAAAATAAGGGTTTTCCAGTTATGCCCTGAGATTCATTGGAAACAAATGACAGAGCAGCTTAGGTTAGTACAAGGCTGAGAACTGTGGGATATACCCACAGCAGCTCTGACACCAAACACAAATGACAACCAAAGCGCTTGTGCAGCAAGCACATTGGTTATCATCAAACAGAGGTTCTTCCACCTCTGTTTTCCTGCCCTCCTCTCTCACAGGAAGGCACACTAGGATGGAGACGGGTGATGGCACTTGAATGCAGCCCTGCAGCGCGGCTGCACAGGCTCTGACTGGGTCTGCTGCTCACTTGAATTAGACCTAGAGTGGAGACTGACCCTGAGGGGCTAGAGCTGAACAATCTGGCCTGGGAAAACCTGGTTCATCAATTCCAACTCTTTTCTTGCCGCTATCAAAACATTCTCTGGAAGCATTTTATAATGTCTACCTATGCCAATAGACACACAGCATGCTGGATTTGTAACCATATAATTACACCTTCCAAAATAATATATTCTTGCCCTCTAAAGACCTGAACAGGTAGATAATAAACACTTTTTTGGCAAGTACTCTGGAAGGCCTTCAAGAGCACAGTCTGCTGTGGAGAAGAAGAGGAACAAATCACCCTTTCTATAACCTCTTTGATTTATGGAGGAGAAAAGAAAACTTAAAATCCACCATGTTTCTTTGAAAACCAGCATAAGGCAATACTGTCTACAGAAGTCTGCTTTATGTACTTTCAGGGTCTCATTTTTCAGGCATATTTGCTGGTATGTTAAACACATATAAGCCTCTCAGTAACAACTATGCTTTCAGATCTTTATTAACCAATAGAACTGGGAGACTGGGCGATCCAGAAGAGGACCCCAGAAGACTTCCCCGATCTGGAAGAGGAGGACAGGGAAAAGATCTTCTGAGCTCTGTGAAAAACAAAATATAATATAATTCAGGATTTCTCACAAATGTTGATCAATTGACCTGCACTTTGGACGTGAGCCAGGCTGTAGTCTCATTAAGAGATTCCAGATTAATCATATGCCTCTGAAAGAGGCGTCTTAGTGAGATTTTTCTGCAAAGAGTATTGAGGTAACTTCAGTTATGTTTAATTCTGGTAAATATAAGGGCAGGTTTTTTAGCATGTGTGTTACAGAAAGAGATGAAGAAGTATGTCAGGCTAGTTTAACCACAATTTCAGCACCAGTCTGGTTAAATCTGTTTCTAAATCAGTCTAGCTCTGCTACCTCTGTGACCAAACCACACACAGAAAGGCCTTAAAAACTGAAATGATAAACCACCAAGGAACAGCAGTTTATAATGAAAACAACAGGAATGATAATTAAACTTCCACCAGTGGTCTGAATTGGCAGTCAGCTCGGTTAGCAAAGTAATAAAGAGACGGACCAAATTCTTTACTGCTGTCTGCGGGACAGATCAGCCTTGACAATGTTTCACCCTAACTCTCTAAAATGGGGTGAAAGACTATTCAGGCAATAGGCAAAGCTGTTTTTACTTGGCATTCTCCTCCTTTCTCATGAGTTTTCACCTACTGTTTATTAAGGAGCTGTTCTGTATAGATCTCCCCACCCCATTTGCCTCTGGAGTCCCAGCTAATTCTTGTCTCATTACTTCTGTTTTTATGCTCACAAGACTTTTTAATAAAATTAATTTCTTACCTGAGAACGCCCTAATATGTACCATACAGCAATATTAGCAAAACCCAGTAGATTCTGTACCATCTGATTTTTGGGATTTTGTGATTAATTATGCAGTATTGACAGTAAATACATTTGGTTTATGTCAGCTGCTGATCAGAAAAAATATTTATGTATTTTCCTCTAGTACAGGTCGTATCTATAAATCACCAGGTGAATTCAAAAGTGGCTTCTCAGGCTGCTACAATCTCTACATGATAATATATTTCTCAGACTGATTTTTTCAGAGATACCCTGCTGTATATGAACTTACAAGGTATTTTTGCAGAAATATTTATTGCATGTTCTGTGCTTCATGGCTCTGCTTAGCAGGTGAGCATTAGTGACATGGGTTTTTTGTGACTGGCATTTGCATAACTTGGATACCATGAGTTCCCTAAAAGTTCTGTGTTTCCAAAGCTTTTCTTTATAATAAGGATATAGTACAAAATGTGTTGACCTTCTGTGCTTATTAACATGCTTTTACTTATTGTTTGAGCTTCTTGCAATCTGTAATGTGTTTTATCCTGACAAAATGATAAAGAGGTAGGGAGTAGAAAGGAGGAACTGAATCAGCTGGAGACTAGACTGACTTATAAGTTGCCCAAATAATTAAGCCAGATAGCTGAAAAACAAGGGCAAGTTTTCTTCTGACCTATGTTGCTGCTCTTCAAGCATTGTACCCTCTTTCCTTTTGTTCCTTTTCTTCTGGGAAAATATACTGTCTTTCCAGTTTTCTTCCACTGGCAAGATATCCTTCATGTAAATAATTTTTGATTTAACATCATATTTTTAATAATTTTTAGCATCCTTATTCAGTTTTGACATTTTCTCTTCCCTTTGCAAAATGCCCTTCATAATAATGGAATTGCATTAACATTTCTCCTTCAGCCTCCACTGCAAATAGGGACCTGAATCGAAGTCCTGGTTTGAACACTATTAGTAGAGGCACATCAGTTCAGGTGGGTTACAGCTGTTGAAACCTGCACTGTAATATTGTCAGACACAGCAAACTATCAGATCATCAAATCAAAGCATCAAATAGGATTTTAAATGAAGTCTGAAGTCTGAAAGGATTTTGGAAAGAACCTTTATTTTCAGATAGAGGCAAGGAGAATTTCTCCAAATATAATGAAGGACCTAAAAAACAACAACAAAAAAAGATCCTCAGCTTCCTCAGTTTTAGGGGGTTTACTATGTATTTGTGAGTTTTCTAAAGCATTCTTTTCCTCCGTTGTCACTAACACACCACATTGCATAACTGTCATTGTGCATTTACATTTTTCTTTGTTGCTGAGGACAGCCAGCTTGAATTAGAAGCTGTTCATAGCCAATTTCTGAAGTATCAGGATATTAACTTGGACGTGGCAATGGGTTAAAGCAGGGCTGTCCCACCCCTTCTCCCAGCCTCGCAGGGGAGGGTGTTGATGGGTCACACAGCTGCTCCTGAACTGCCACTGTTCCTGACTGACATATTTTTTGCTTTACTCTAGCACGTCAAGCTGTCTGTATCCTTCTGTCAGCTCCAGGCAAGGATGCCAGCCTCTAAGATAAGGGCAGCGTGATGAGGCAAGGTTGGTACTTGTGTCAGCCACCCCAGCTTGATCGGCTGTTGCATGGGTCTGCACACTGCCAAAACTCTGTCATTCCTGTCTTCTGGACAGCTACTGTTAGTAAAACCGATCTACTACTTTACAAAAGTTATTCTTTCACCCCAGATTGGGAATTTGTCGAAGTCCCGAGTCACCGGGAGGCCCCACCGAGCCTCTCTTACCTGGGTTGTGGGTGTAGCCCCAGCTCAGGCTGTTTGTATGAACAGGGCTGTTCCCTTCACTGAACCCCACTCCTAAGCAGAAGGCAAAGGATCAAGTGGGGGATTTAATGTTAAGCACTGAATACTAAATTATTACCATTCAACCTAACTCGCTGCCTCCCCCCGGATATTTGAAATTCAAACAGATCCTGCTCTGCACAAAGCAAGCCAGTGCTCTTAGTTGGGAATGTATCTGTTATTGCCTAGTACCACACTGAAAAAACATTGATTTCCACACACTCTGAATGTTCCTAAAGGCTTAGGAACTAATGTCAGCTGACTATGTTTGTACTGGGTGCTCAATCACTGCAACAAATATGTTCTGCAAACAAGTCACCTTTAAAATGGTAGTGGCACCTTCTTGAATAAATTACTGCCACCGGATTTCACGGGTTTTCTTTGGGTTTTCTCAGAAGCAGAAAGGGAAAAGATGAATATGAACATGATATGATGACAGTAATGTTGAAGTGATTTAATTCAATATTATTAATATATATTTGGAATTTTTTCCCATGTTTTTAAATTTCCTCAGGGAAATTTGCTGAATTGTTTTCTTGGCATTTCTTTCAGTCTTTCATTCTCTTTCCCTTTTCTTTCCTTTTTCCATTGTCCCCTTCCTCTCCTTTTCCTTTATGTGTTCCTGTTCTTTTTCCTTCTATTTCTTTTCTACTCTAGTCTATTATACATTCTTGGCTTTACTATTCTATTACTTTTTATTTAAAGGAAATTCTAGACGTAATACACTTTTGCATGCTTTTGCTCCTAATAATAATTATGGGTCAATTTTTGCACCCTGTAAATTTGGATGGATAAATTTGGTGCAATTCTACTGATATTAATGGAATTTTAACTGACATCGGACTCTAACCTGACATTTTAATGGTTGATTTGCATGGTCTCAGCTGCAAGACAATTTGTCTTAAGCTCCCATTAAATCAGAAAATGACTGTTTCTGACTGAATATGCCAATCATTCTAGCTTATCTAGTGAGAGATGCCACATGCTTTCTCCTGCTCTAGCCTTATTTTTTGACAGCTACTTACGCTATTTGTTGTCTAATTGGGTCTGCCAATCCTCCGTGTACATCCCAATCTGTCCAGCCCAGACACAAAAGTCTGAAAACATTTCTAAAATTTGCATACTGTTGTTGATTACAAGCTATGGGGGGGAAGAGGGGGGGCAAAAAAACGCAGCCTAGATGTGGCAACATGCTTACTTCTGTATCATTATTTCCCAGAAAAAATAAAAAAATTGCAAAAACTGTCAGAAGAAATTTTGTCTGAGCACCTGGCCTGATTCTGATTATAAGGGGAGGAAGGGTAGTATGCACAGGACAAAAGCCACATTTTCTTCTGAAAGGCAAGGCAAGTAAGTGCTAGATCCTGCCAGTCGTTGCTTGCTGTGCTGTGAAGGGGAGGAGGAAAGAGCTGCTCCCCAGGCAGCACCAGGAGATGCAGCGTGCTGGTGTGCCTCAGTGTGCCTGAAGGAAGAGGATGCCCTCACACACAGCAGCTGCCGGTAGGGTAGGCCTTGCTTTGCCTCCATGCAAAGAAGGAGGCATGTCTCCATGCCTCCAGAGAAACAAGAACTCCCCTGTGCTGGGTCCCACTGTGAAGTCCTGCTCATCAACAACTGGATTCTCCCCATGCCGGACACATCTGCCAACCTCACAGCTGGGGCTTGCCAAAGAGCACACCAGCATTTGGACTACAGTTTCTCAGTGGGGTTGGCAGAGCTCTGACATCCACTGGGACCTGATCCAAAGCTCATGGGATTTAATGGGGGAAAAAAAGTCCATTGATCTTGGTGGCTTTGGATCTGTGCTTTTGCTCGTCTCCTTTGATGATTTATACAACACTGACATGCATATTTCACTTCTGAAGCACACAGAGCACATGGATTTAATCTCATAATTTCCCTGGTGACGGGGAAGGAATTGTGCTGGCTGCTAAGACACTGGAAAACATTTATTATTCTGTATATTATTATTACTTTTTACTTCCCCACGGAAGGTAGAAATTACAACAAAAATATCACAAATATTTTGTTTTACAATCTTCGCATACCCTTAAAGGCACAGTCAAATATTTAAAGTGCAAATTTTTGTGTGTGTGTAAAAATGATGAGAATGTTTTGTATTGAAATGGGAAGTAAGAGAACATCAAGAACTAAAAGCCACTGAAAAAAAAAAAGCCCCTCTTCCCTAGAAACAGTTTAGAGAGGGAATCTTTCCAAAATACCAGGAAATTCTCTTCTTGGATTGGAAGGTGAGAACATTTCAATCTTGTGAAGCCTTTGTTTATAACATCAAGATTAGTGGGCCATTGGCAGCAGTTCTGTATTAGTTATGCTGATCTGGACCAAATCCTACAGTAGCAGTCGCTACAAAACAAACTTAAAGTAAGTCACAGCTCAAGACTTACTTTAAGTCTTGAGCTGTGACTCCTCAAAAGCAGTTTTTGAGGTAAGACTCCTCAAAAGCAGTTTTCAGGAGCGGCCAGGGCTTGCTGTGTTGTCTGTCTGTCAGACCCAGTATCCCGTGCATTTCTCCAAGGGATGCTCCCTCAGCACCCAACTTCGTGAAGACAGAGCACCTCCTGCCCACAGGACAGACCCACAAACTGCCAGGCATTTTCATAAAGCAGGAGGAATGCTTTGCTGTACTTCTAGATTTTTCATTCCTAATCCAACACCTTTGTCCTTCTTTGTTTCCTCACTGGCTAGTGCAAATTTTTCAGCACTAGATGTCAGTGTGGACTTGCAATACCAGATTGCTCTCTGGGTTTTCTTTAACAGAGGAAGAATTGCTATCCAGAATGAATCCAAGCCTCTCCAGCATCATGATATACTTTCTAGAAAACAGCTCTTTTTTTGCTGTTTAAAATCCCTGTGGAAAAGTGTAGAACTGCTTTCTGTCCTTGACTGAGATTAATGTCTGTAAAAAGACCCTATCTAAATTGTGATCATATCATGACTGAGTTAAAGAGGAGTTACCATGAGTCCAAAGGAAAAGCTTTGTTTATAAAATAATAAAGAAAAATAAATGGTTCTGAATTATCTTGATAATTTGTGACCCTGCTAAGAAAGCATTGCACAGGTGCTCCATGGGGATGGTTAATCCTGCAACTAAGAGTACTCATCTCAACAAGAACCCACTGACAAGACTGAGTCTTTGCATTCCTACTGCCTAGAAAGATACTGCGTCATCTTGAAGTGTTTTGCTACACCAGGCAGTTACAAGGACTGTTCTAGCTTGCACTTGGTTTACTATTTGCCTGGCATTTTCTGAATATTGAACTGAAACCAGCTTGGGGCAAAGCAACCAGCCAGGAAGTGTATGTTGGCTTTCTGAAGCAAAGAAATGACTGGTTTCTACCACTCTTTGGAAAGCATTTTGCTTCTTTAAGAAATTTAAGTCCCTCATTCCCTATGTTGTTATGGGAAGGCTGAGGAAGATGGATGAACCCTGACTCCCCTCATTTTGCAAGCAGCAATCTAGAACAAGACACAGCTCCTCTTGCTCCTGGAGAAGTACAAACTGGGGAAAGGCAAAGCGGAGAGAGGAGGAAGTGGGTTCACAATTCTGATTTCTCATCTCTTACTTTCATGGGTTTTGGCTTCTGTTGGGTGGATCTGAGCCAACACGACAGATGGAGTCTTTTACACCACCCTCATGCTTGGTTTGCACCAGGCGTGATGCACAGAAGCCGAGGCAGAAAACGTTTCTGGCAGAGAGCACGTAGCTCTCTGACATCCTCCTGACCTGGTAGCGTTGTAGCTGTGAGCTAGGCCTTCAGAAAAATCCAGTTATGTGCCTTTGGATTCTTCACTATGCATTAGCTAATCAAGTATTATCCTGATACATACATTAGTGTGCGTCGCTTCTATTATACTTTATGGTTGTTACTGCCCCTTTGACTCCTGCTGCACAAAGTCACTGTGACACATGTGACTGCCCAAGCAGCTGTGCTTAACATTCCTATGTGTTTTTGTTTCTCATTATTAGGCTTAGCAGTAGCAGACTGCAAGTAGGGGGCTGTAGAATATTAATTACTAATTCATATAAAATATTAGTATATACTATGCAAAAATAAGGACAAAGGCATTTTTTCTTCTGGGCTCTGAGAAGTTAAGGTAATATTTGGTAGATAATAGAGAACCTGAGAGAATACAGATTGTACTTGGCAAATGTAATGTCACATGGCTCTACGACCTGCTCTCAATTCCTACAATTTTCACTGTTATTTTTTTTGTAATATTGTTTTCCATTTACTTACCTCTTTCTATAGATGTCTGGCATTCAAAGAATTAGTATCAATAATGAAAGATGTATCCTGTAAAAGAGCTTTGCCTGCAATCAGCTTCTGAAGACTGATTTACCTGTGCTATTCTCACTGTGTCAGGACTTGAAGTGTCTTCCTTATTATTAACTATCATGAACTGCTCTAGATAAAGCTCTCTGTTAAGACAGCTGCCTCTTTAGGTGTAGAAGGGTTTTGTCGTCCCACCCTGCATTGAAAAACAAATAAGTGTAATTCAGGGATATCCCTCGAAAGACTACCATTATTTCCCCCTGTCCAAGCAAAGGGCATTTAAGGTGATCAATCATCCTCCCCCAACTCCCAAATCCACACTCAGCTGGCATTGCTGGGTACTGACTCACGAGATCTGAAAACAAGAGAGAGTAAACATGCTTCCCTGTCTGTTAGTTTGCCCTCCACCTCCTCTTGGAAGTCACAGAAACAGAAAAATGAGCTGGATGGCACCTTTAGATGTCAGCTTGTATGCCCCAGACTGGCATACTCACAGATGTGTGTATCATGCCTTGCCCAGATAAACGTGCATCGATGTCACTTCATTAATGAAATGGTGCAGATGCCCCCAGGGTAGAAATGAGCATAGCCTAAGCAGCAATTTGTCCTCTCTTGTTTCTTGTGCATGTAATAAAAAAGAGGGCTGGGGGGGCTATAACTGCATGAAAGATCAGGAAACTACTGAAGAGAGGTGATTAATGCAAAGCTGATAACCAAACACCACCACCACCACCACCCCCCCCCACACACACACACACCCACCAAGTAAAACTAATACAGTTTATGGGAGAATCAGTAACTAACAGTACTGGCCTGATCATGTACCAAAAAGGCAAATTTATTTGAATAGCATTTGATATTGCCTCTGGTTACCTATATATGTACTCAGTGGCTATGATAACACAACTGTGA
>WAAG01005252.1:3388-14060 GCA_013390105.1 Tichodroma muraria
GGGCAGCTCCCCCGGCGCCGGCGGGGCCCGCACGGCTGGGCCGCGCTGCGGCCCCGCTCGGCTTTGTCTGTGAGCGGCGCCCCCCGGGCAGCCGCGCCGGAGCCTCCCGGGGGCTCTGGGGCCCTCCCGCCGTGTCCGGGGAAAGCAGTGGCGGGGAGTGATGGAGTATAAACTCGGCAGTGCTGATGCTAAGGGCAATATAAGAATGTCTTGGCTCTCCTCTTTGCTTCTTTTCTATCCTTTTCCAGGGTAAATGAAGGAAGCGTGATTAAGGCAGACCTTGTGCTGTGTGAATGTGCGTTGAAAAGTGAAAGGCTAAAAATACATATTTCTGGACAGGACTTGGTTGCTGTGTTAGGTAATATAGAAATAGCCCGCATGAGTGGAAAATGGGAGGTGGTACTGTTATCTGACAAAAAAAAAAAGGGTATTTTTTGTGTGCATTATGCTTAGTCAGGAATTAGTGTTTTATGAAAGTGACTCTCTCAAAGTGAGTAGTGAATCTCAGTTAACTGCTAACAGTCCGGGGAATGTTTGACACTTCAGATCAGCTTTGAGTATTTTTGCCGTTAAGATTTTGGTCTTCAAGTTACGTGGTGGGTTCAGGTGGTGAAAGTGTGTAGACTGGAAGACTGTCTTCCGTTTTCTTTCTCTAAAAGTGGTAATCAAAACAGTTAATTTTGCAGACAGTCGGTTTGCCCTGTTTTACTGTGTTTTTACGTGTTGTGTTTTCTTTAAATAAACCACTCGGGATGCTCTGTTGAAATGCTACTGCACGTGCATGTTCTGTAGGTGGGGGCGGTGCTTGTTTTAGCAAGTTCATACAGACACTAACTGAAATTAATTTCATAACTATTCTCCTAAGTTTCTTTCTGAAGAGTGTCTTTCTTATTGTCTATCTCCACATTGCAGTTTTTGAGCTTTGAAGATGCTACTAGCATTTTTCAGCTGGAAGGTGCTTTTTTTTTTTTGCATGTTTAATTTATGTTGGATTGTTACTTTATTAATTTAGGTAGGGTTTAAAAATATGTATATATTTGCTCAGAAGTGTGGGCCCTGAATTAGCTACTGCTGTTCTTCAAAGCATTCTGATGATACAGTTCTGTGAAAGTGGCAGGTCCGTACTTGGCAGCCACGAAGTGGTTAATACAAGAATTAACAGTTAATTGAGAAGGAAATGGCATCAATATGTCATTGTATAAAACCATTCTCAATCTATATGTTTAATATTAAATGCGTTTGGGTATTTTCTCTTTATCTCCCTTCTACTTTAGAGAGGTTGTATTGGACTAAGAGAAGAATAGATTGAAAATTAACTGTGGCTTTTCTCATGAGGAAGGACATACCAGTGAAGGGATAACAAACATCACAAAGAGAGTCATGAATAAAGTAGAAGAGGGAAGTGTTGATTGTTTGCTTGTTTCTCCAGTTGAGGGATTTCTGTATCCTGCAGACTGAACACAAATGTGATACTCCTTTACATTGTGTGTAACTGACAGAAAGACATGGTGTCTATTGGAAATAGACAAGTCAAAAAGAAAGACAAAAGTCTATTGGAAATGCCAGGAGTTTACAAGACAGTTGAAACAATTAATTTGTCGTGAAATTCATCCAAGGCTATAAAAACAAGTGTATCTTTTCAGTCTTTGCAAACACCAGGGTGGCTGGTTCATGGAAGGTACTTCTGCCTGCCCTGCAATTATATAGGTCCATACGTGTCCTCCACTGATTACTGGTAGGGGGAAGCCAACCATGCTATTTTGTCTCTTATATTACACTAATGTTTTTCTAGAAGTTACACTTTTTTTCTTTTTTTTTTTTTTTAATACCTTGATTATCTGTTGCATTCAAATGGAAAAAACCTAAAACCAGCTGTTCAAAAACAAGTGTATTTTCGTGGAGGTTTTTTTATGTAGTCCACAGTTGTTTCTCCTTTCCTACCGCAAAAATGTGAAGTACTTTGCCACTGTTTCAGCAAAGTGTATGGATTTGCTTCAGCACAGGTGCTCAGTGTCTTGAGTATCACTGCTTCACCCATGTTGGCTTTCAGTATGAACTGACTAAATGTGCATTGATCTGTACTGAATGCAAATTACTGGCAAAACCAAATGAAAACACATGCATGCTTAAAAGAGTGAGGAGTTATTTAGTAAAATGGTTAAAAGAGCTGAAATAGTTTGATTTCTCTTTAGATAAGCTCTAGAATATAAGTGAGAGCAAGAGTACAGGAAGATTTTGAAAAGGATTCCAGGGCTGTAGGGACAATGAGTGTTACAGTAAGTAACACTTACAGACAGGTTTTTATTTTAGGGCATAGGTTAATCTATTGATACCAAATTGGGTTTTGCTTTTTTTGGTTTTATATATTATCTGTAGCCTTTACATACATATTTGTAGCTCTGTAGCCTATTAGTGTATTTGTAGCTAGCATTTTACCTACTCTGTTAGACAGAAGGATGCAAGAAATTCCCCTGCGGCTCCAAGCCCCGGGGTTCCAAAGTTAGGTTCTCCTGGAACTGTGGTCAAAATGAATTCTTGAGACACATTTTCATGAACAAAATTTAGTTATTATCCTAGGAGGGAGTTTCAGAAAAGGGTGGAACCAGGGAGGAATTGCCTCATCACCTATGTCTCTAACTGGGGATTCTTGTCAGTGATGCTAATTTGCTAAACATATAAAAATTGTATCCACTTTGTTACATGTGCACCTTCAGCGATTTTCATCCAGCATGTTGTGCACCATAAGGATCCTTGTAAAGGTAACTCCATTTATCACCTGTGTCTGGCTTATGATTTTAGGGCCAGTGAAAAGGCATCGCTATCAGGCAACAGGTAGAACTTCAGAACATTCTGAGATGGGTTGTTCTGTTGTTCCATAATTCTCTCGGACCTTTTTCCCTCTTGTGTACAAACTAGGGAGTATACTGAGTGTGATAGATTGTTGGCAGAACAGCAGGATGGCTCCTATGTCCTGCTCTGTGACCAACCACTGGCCATTTGTATACCATCACCTTCACGTGTTCAAGTGATTTCTTCAGACTAATAGCAGAAGTTTGGTTTTATTTATATATATTTTTTAGGAAGTGCTACTTCTAAAGAAAGTAGAAGTATAATTATAGTGTTGTGTAGAACAGGAGCTTCTATAAAATATGTGAAATGTGCTTTTAGAATGCTATATATTCTGAAGGCTAAGAATAGTTGGAATGGATCAGAAAGCATGATTTTGCTTTACACCTTCCTGACACCTTTTTTTCATCCTTTAACCTTTTGTGAGTACCATATGTATTGTGATAAACCAGAAGAGAAGAAATTTGATATATAGTAAAAACTAGAAGTCAATTTTTTAGCTGAAGTTACAGTCTTTATTGACATTTCAGGTTCTGGTGTTTCAACTGTGTTGCTTGGTGTTGTGGCTTTAGGACTGTTATAAAATAAACATTCTACAAGACTTAATCTAGAGAACAAAGCAGTGCCCACTTTAATGTATGCCATGTTACTATATTAGGTGAACTCTTGGTTTTGATAGTTCTTGCATGCTTATCTAGTAACATAATTTTTCATGTTTGCATGCTAAGCAGTGCATTTGGAATTCCCTTATTTCTGCTCTGTATTGCAGACTGCATTAGTTAAATCAGTTTTCCATTATATTTGTTGCCTTCAAAATCATACAGTCAAGAATCAGAGAACTGAAACTTGTGTCAGGGAATTTACTTGCGTTGTTGCACAGCTGCAGGTGTTGAAAGGCTGTTCTCTGATGGGAAGGAGAAGAAAGAGCAATATTTTCCACTTTCTTCTGTTGTAAATACTCCTGGATCCAAGAGACTTTGGTGCTGCTTGTTGTGGCCCTTCCTTTAAGTGCAATACGCTTGTCAGTCTGTGATCTGTGTTTTGGTTGGCATGGGTGTTACTACTGAGTTCCTTCTTACCAAGACAAAAAAATTAAAAGTGTTCTCCCTTGTTCTTTGCTAATGGTAGTAGAAAATCTTGGTTTGCTGTGCTTTCTTCTCTTTATGTCAGTGACTCAGTGCTTCTATAATGTAAACTGGCATGATCAGTTTCTGCTCATGTTTTACTTTACATATTCTGTTATTCTTAAAGGATTAGTTCCTTTGGGTTCATTGAATGAGCATGAGAGATCTAAGAAGCGGCAGAGTGGCTACTGACTTGAATGGTTGGTTGCTGGAAACAGAGTGGTCAGTTTGGGACTGTTCTAGCTGGACTTGGGATTTTTCGGTTTATTTTAAATATCAGTATCCTTGTGTTGTTTCATTTGTGGAAATGCACACACATTAAAAAAACCCAACGCCAAATGCATATTTGAACCAACCTCTTATTGTTAGTTATTAAAACCTGATTTCCGGTGCCTATCTCCTCTTTTGGATTCTGATTCTTGATAATTTATCAAGCCATGTACCAGCCTTTTCCTCAGCTGAGATGCTAGTAAGTAGCTGGGTAGCAGTAAAGAAATTGGTCTTAAATACAGGAATTTAGGGATTTTTTTTTAATCTTTTATGTTTGAAAACTGAATTGGAGTTTTAGACCTGCCCCTTTATTGATTGCATAAATCTCCTTTCCTTAGGAAGTGAGGTAAATACATTTGGCTTTTTAAAGTTAATTTATTTGACTCCATTGAGGTGATTTGGCTATGCAAGCATGTCTGGGCTGGCTACCTCTGCAGTTCATGTTTCTCTTTTGTTTGCTAAGTCTGCTTTGTTTCTGATCTAGACCAAGTTTCTTACAGCCTTCTTTGAACTGTTACTGGCCTTCTATGATATTTTTACTCTTACGTTTTTTTGTTCAAGCAGAAAAGAATGAAAAAGGCTTAGCTATCTAAAGGTGAAATTGCCTTGTAGTTTGTAGTAAAAACTTCTAGAGGTGATCTGAATTCTAGATAGCATTCAAACCATAGAAGAAGACCTAACTTCTCTCACTAAATTTTGGCAAGTTAATTCAGATATTTTAGTTTTCACCCCCTCTTTTGAGTTTAACTTCAAGTGCATAAATAAGACATTTTTCAGATTATTGTATTTTGCATACTTTAAAACATTTAAATGTGCTTAATCTGACTTATTAACTGGGGTTTTATGAATTCATAATATTAATTAGTAGTATTATTTATTGATCCCAGACACTAATATCCTGAACAAAGAAATACTATTTCTTTGTTCAGGATATTAGTGTCTGGGATCAATCTTGAGCAAGATTTTTAATTCCTCATCAAAGCTGTGTATTTCTGAGCCAGCAAACTTGTGCTTTGCTGTACCTTCATGGTCAATGGCTACTAGGCTTTTGTTTTTGGAAGAAGACGTAAAGTGAGAGTGCTTACAACACAAGCAAAAGCTCTGGTCAGTAAATTCTTTTTAGTGACCCACAACCTTTGCCATCTTTCAACTAAAGGTAAATGCCCATATTGTCAGCCTGCTATGTAAAGTTGTTACGGGGGGGGGGATATGACCTCTGTTAAAATTTGTTTTGGGGAGAAAAAAAATCAATGCTCCTCCCTTCCCCCCCAGCTACTGAAGATAATTTTTCATGGTTCTTGTTGTCTAACATAGTGCTATCTCAGTGACCTCCAAGACTGCAGAAACTAAATTACTATTGGAGATAAATAATGGCCATAAAAAAGTACACTACTTCTTAAAACAAAAACAACCCAAACGAGCACACATTTAAACCTGTTTCTTCTATGTGTTTTTATCATTTGTTCTTCTTTCTGCTTATACTTTTCTGTTTCTGTGAGACAGAATAAGAGGAAAATTGGAATATGAATGTTTTCTACCAGTTTAATGAACAGAGTCAGCATGAATGGCAGACGCTGTAAGGGGGAAGTGATAGAAGCATGTTACTGAGAGCCATGGGATTATCTTTGTATCTTTTTCATTATTTCTACTGTTACTGTCAACAAGGTCTCATGGACTGCCTTACAATTTTTTACAGCTTGTCAAAAAGGTGTGTAAGTTTTTCCTTTTTTCATTGTTTCTAAAGAGTATTGAACTCTATCAGCATTGGCCTCAGGAGTTCACTGACACCAAAGATAGCAAGCTGTAAGTGGTAGGGCATTAAGAAACTGTTGGTATACTTTTGAAAATTACAAATCAAAATATAAACATATATTCAGGTATTTCCAGAAATGCATACCCAGTATATCCACAGGTTTATATACTGAATAGATCAGTTGATTTGTTTACTGTGTAATCAATCACAAAGGCTCTGATTTAATGAAATCTTCCACTGCAGAAGTGTGGCTGTACCACCTACTGAGCAATTTGAGAGCAATGAGTTTGAGGTATGATGGCTGATGAAGCTCTGAAGGAGAAAGTGTGTAGGTTTTAGGAAAGTAATGCATTTTTATCTTCAAGTATTTAATTGAAGAAAGGATTGGAAGAATGCCAAAGTCATTTATGAGCTCCCTGGGTCTTTGAAAGACATGTGAGCAACTTCCAGGAGATGAGCAATTTTCCCTGTTGTAGTCCTTGCATAGTTAATGCTTTTCTGTGTTGGAATTAAGAAGTTAAACCTGCCTTGCTTAATAGTAAGTTGTCTGGAAAATGGTCTTCCAATGACTGTGTGTTGAAAAATTAATGATTCATTAAAACACTCTGCTGACCAGTTATCTCAGGTGATGAAGGTCTGCAAGGAATTATTGGATGATTTTAGGGCATAGTGATTGGCATAATGATGAAGCTGGTGCTGATTTCTGGCAGGCGTTTGGAGTGGTATGCCACTAATGCTACTGGTGTATACATTGCCAGCTATTCGGAGTTGTTAAAACTTTGTATCTGTTCATCCCGTTACTGCAGTCTGCTGCCTCTAGGTATTTCCTCTGGTACCATTTAAATAATTTTGGACTACACAGAAGTTTTGGGTTGGAATTTTTATTGATTTGAGCGTACCACAGTTCAGCAGCAGTTGGCAATAGAGAAGAGAAGCTGGTGTCTGATTTTAAATTGTGCGATCAGAAACCTGTTGAATCCAATTTCCTTGTTTTCTCTAATGAAGGTGTTCAAGTGGCTATCAAAGTGGATGTCAACCTCCTCCTCGTGCCAGCTCTACTACTCCTCTGATCCATATCAACTACTTAATTCAGCTTGCTGAGCTAGTAAAAAACTTGCCTCGGAGAAAAAAAACTTTCCTCAAGGAAAAAAATACCACTTGATTATATTGTTGTCTTAGTTTGGAAGACAGGTATC
This sequence comes from Tichodroma muraria, assembly GCA_013390105.1. NCBI lineage: Eukaryota > Metazoa > Chordata > Aves > Passeriformes > Sittidae > Tichodroma > Tichodroma muraria. The sequence goes on from WAAG01005252.1 coordinate 10,579, forward strand.
TGCCAGGGAAAACAGGAGCCCTTCTGGGAATGGAGAATGCAAAACCTCCCCCCTCCGAATTGTTGCAATCCCGAAATTGAAGGACTCTCAGGCAAAGATATAAGGGGATAGGAATAACAGTTCTTTACTACTGCATATAACAAGATAAACAAAATAACAACAATAACTATGGCATTAACAACAAAAGAGAATCAGCGCGCAGTGAGTCTTTCACCGCAGGCACCTTCCCCTTTGGTGCAGTGACCGTCACAGCGGCCGGGATGAGCAGAGAGCCCAGGGTGTCACAGCCCGAGCTGTGTCAGGAGCTCGGCGGGGATTGCTGGAGCTGTGGGAAGGTCCCGGCAGCAGCAGGGGGTGCGGGACACGGCGTGGGGAAACCAGAGCAGGAGCGAAGGAACAGCGGGCGCGGCTCCAGCAGGGCAGGGAGAGAGCAGGATCCGAATTCCCGGGCACACACGGACAGACGGTGCTGGGTCACTCCGAGCTGGGCTCCAGGGGTGCCCGTGAAATCTCCCCTCGGTGAAAGAGACCAACAGCCTCACTATTCCCTCCGAGAGAGCCGCTCTCCCAGAGAGAAGTGAAGTCCCCCCAGCGGACGCCACCCTCTCCCCTCGTTTTTTTTGCCACTTCCTTTGTCTTTCCTGAGTACCCATAAGTACCCAGTAATTAGTTCCCTAGCAATGTATGGGAGAAGATTCTGTAAGAAACCCAACCCCCAACAATTGTCCTGAACTCTTTTTCTCCCATAGAGTCAGACAAGTGTCAAAGCTGTTCTAGAAGGGAAGGAGCAGTGACAGTAGGGTTGCTTCATTGAGCACTGTGTTGTCATCAGATTGGATCTACAGTCTCATGAAAATTAATCTCAAAACTACTGCTTCTCACCAATTAATTGAAATAATTGTACCATGTTTTTCTTGACTTTTTACTTTCTCACTTACTGTTAATAGCTGCTGTTATAAACAAGTGTGTTATGTATGACAGTAGTTTTGTGAGTTTGTGTATAAAAATCAGCTGTGGTAAATCCAGGGTCGAAAACAAAGTGGGGGGAAAATTAGGATACAAAAATTAAATTTAAAAACAATTGGATTTACTAACACTTCTTTAGCGAGTACTATTCTGAGATATGAACAACTTTTTAATAGAAGTAACTATAATCGGTGCAGTAATCAAGACGGAGCACTTAGACTAGCTATTAGCTTGGAAAATTCGTATCTGGAGTTATGCCTAGTTTAAAACCTCTCATTTTTACCTAGTGGTCATTTGTAGTTGTGACTCCATAATTAGGAATCTGTACAAGAAACTGCTTAAAATTCTAGGACTTATTTTCCTTTTTGCCTCAAATGTAGTGATTATATGTTCCAAGACGCTAATAAAATTAAATCCAAATCAATGACTTCAAGTTATTGAATTTTATTAAAAATGGATGTTTTCCTCTATCCAGTTTTCCATTCTTATGAAAATGGTGGGGTCAGGTTTTTTGTAACGATATGTTCAAGATCTCGGGTATTATTTGATTAGTTTTAAACACTCTTCAAAGCTCAATGTTTCCATTTTAGTGAGGGAAGGTAGGGGAAATCATTGTCCTAATTTAAAAACAACAAACTAAAAAAAAAGCCCCTAAAGCCAACCACCATTGTCCCCAAACAAAACCAAAGACTCTAGTTTGTTTACCGTGAACCTGGTAGAGATTTGTAATCACTCACTTGAAATCAGAGCTTTAGGACTCCACACTATCCAGAGCAGAGTTTGCTGTATAGTTATGTGAGAAGTTCAAAAGTAACAAGTTGAGAGTAGTTAAGAGAGGTAGGTTACCTTTGCAAATCAGGAAAACTTTCATGTGTGTCGGGTTCCCTCCCCCCCCCCTCAGTTTGAGTGAGATGTTTCTCCCCAACCCATAAATTTGCCTTCAGAGTAGAACTTAGGGGTGAGCTTAGGCTATACAAATTTTCCAAACCATGGCTTTGGTGTTTTTTTTGTTTTTCTCCATAGGCTAAACTCAATTTTATGGTAAAAATTGACTGCGCTCTTTGTTAAAACATGTAATTGAATGGTGATACCATGCAACTTTGGACATATCATAGATGGATATATTGGATCTTTGCAAGAATGTCCAAAATGTAAACAATGTGTTTTTCAGTGTTATGAGGTGAGCAGTTGAGTGTGGGCTAAACTCTTGTATCCTGTTGGATTTAAAAGATAAACAATGTTTACAAAATTCTGTTTACTGGCATACTTTAGGAATATTGTTTGAGTGTGTGTGTAATTTTTGTATGAAACAGTAACCAATACTTAAGGCCAGGAGTATTTTCAGTTAATATTGTGATACTGTCAAGAGGGTTAATTAAAAATACAAAATCAGAAGACTTTAGATTATTTAAAATTTTGCATTCTAATTAGTGGGTACACTGTCACCGAGATGCTACTCAAAACAGTAAATGTTTTTTCCTATTAGGCACCTGAGGACTGCAAGGCTGTATCTTGGGCTCTAGTTTGACATGCATTTTAGATGGCATTTGTCTTTAAAAAAACCCAAAAGACTTTTTCCCCTCAGGTCCTGGTATTTTTTGTTAAGGTTCATTGGAGCCAGCATTTCTGAAGTTTAATGGTAAAGTGAATTAACAAGACTAATTCATCTAAGAAACAATTTATTCTGTGTGATTTCTTTCATTCTGTTATGGTCTGGCTCAGATGTGGTCACAGATTACTTGGAAACCGTTGTGGAGACAGCAGGTAGATTGAAGAGGGAGTGAGAGCGATGCTTTGGGTGTGTAACCGTGCTGTACTAAATGCGTGGTCAGCTGTGATCAGGAAGCCCTCATTATACACCGTTTTTGTCTTCCTGCTGAGTGAAAATGAAAGGAATCTTTCATTTGTTTATATCAGAAATTTATTTCTTCTCTGATTGTTTTAGTAAAATTTGTTTGTACAACCAGCTACAGATTTTTATAGGCATATTTGAGAAAGGTAAAGTGAAATACCAATCTGGTAAAATGATGGGGTGTAAAACCTCTGCATATGCCATGTGCTTAATCCTACTAAGAGTGACAAGGCCACTCTTCTCAGTGACAGCTTGCTCATAAGGATTTAAGGCACTTTTCCTTTTCAGTGTACTTCATTGCTTTAGTAGTTGATTAGTCTGTTTCTCTAACATCTTGTCTGTGCAACAAGGTCAAACTTAATTAACTTAAAAATCACATATCTTTAAAATTTCATTTCAGAACTACTTTTCTATTACAAGTCTTAGAGGCTTAGAGGTTTTGGTTTGTTTTTGTTTTGGTTTTTTTTTGCTTTAGTGGTTTGGTGGTTTTTTTCACCAATTTTAGTACGTTTTTGAAGTAGCTTGAATTGCAAACTAGGAAATTATGAAAAAGGTAATTTCTTCAAATCATTGGCTAAAAGAGATACTTCCTGTTCAGGTTTGAGAAAGCAGTACTGAGGAAGAAGAGGGAAATCTCCATTGAAAGTTAGGCTTGTAATCTGCT